>ML809595.1:142871-155374 GCA_009831015.1 Picea engelmannii | reverse complement strand
TTTGGATATATTATTTCTAACACTTTATATTATATATACAAAATAATTGAGCGTATACCGAAGGGTTCGGGCACGCATGGGTTCCAACGTGCTCGTCATGACCTCTGCACCTACCGTGACTTATCCCCGACTCTGTATCGGGGTTCTCTCCGATGGCGCAGATCTCCGACTCCTGGACACGTGTCCTCCAAAATGAACGGTTCAGATCTTGTCGGGAAATCGTGCATCGCGATTCCATGTGACAAGATCTCTGTGTGCTCGAAAACTCTGATTCCCCGATTTTCGATGGGCTCTTTTCTCTTCATGCGCTGGCCCTCCTGAGCTTAACTCCTGTCGCATATGACCATGCCTCCGCGACCGTGGCCTTAACCCGTCGAGGCTACGGGGTTTGTGATGCCCCAATGCATACACCCACGGGATTCCCGTTCGTCCAAAATCCGACGTTCCGTTATGCTGACAGCTGGCCTCCACTACGCCGTTGTCCTCCTTCTCTGTTGTGCTGACAGTTGGCCCCCACTGATCAGGATTTCACGGATCGCGATATCAAAGTGCACAAATCACTTGTCTACGGGATTCCTGATTTCCCGAGGAACAAAGTGTCGACGACGCCCGATCCTTTGACACCTGTCAACCTCAGATGGATGGCTCAAATTCAGTGTCGAGGTTTCTAACCGATATTTCCCCAACCTCTTATCCATGGGAACTCTGATTTCCCGATGCACCAAACGTCGATGGCGCATATCATCGCCACGTGTCCTCACCCCACGGACGGTCCAGATCTGGTCGGGAAATCGCGTTTCACGATTTCAACCTACACTCGCGAATCGTGATTTCATTATGCAACGGTTCTACACTCCTAAAATCTCCGATGGAAAAATCCCGACGCCCTCCCAGAACACTGACATGTGTCCTTCCGAGATCAACGGCTAGGATCCGTTCTTGGGATTTTGAGAACCACAAGGTCTCAATTCTCAGACTTAACAAAACCCCAATGACTCAGATTTCCCGATGACTCTTCCGGGACTCCTCCTATGCATGCTAGGGCTTAAACCCCACACAACTTTTCTAGATCTAACAACTGACGGGATTTCTCCTAAGATATGACGGTGCAGATCCGTTCTCTCGTGTAATAGACAGCTCTCCTTCGGGATAATCGATTAGTTGTGTAAAACATTACGTAGTGTTAAAATTGCTTTCTTGGCAAGGCTAAAATTTGTATGGGTCTATACTTCCTGAGATTCTTCATTATTTTAAAATTTCACTGAGGCTAGTACAGGCAACTAGTTTACACTGTCCCCGCGTGATACAAGTCTTCTAAATTTCCTTTGTCCGACTGCGCATTGGCAGTTCCTCATTTAGGTAAGTTCGGAATGAAGTAGGCCTTTTCAAGGTCCTGTAATGTCCTTTTGTATTTTATATTCTATAATTCATGCAGTCATTAAATCTTCAACTTCAAGCCTTCCATAGAATCTTCCTTCGACACTTCCTTCGATTTCAGGTGTCTATCCCACCCGAAGCTTTATTGACAAGTATTGCTCATAATAACATTAAGTTATCATCTTTGTTCTTCATGCTTAATAGTTTTATTCAAGCTGCTTTAAGGATAGTCATTTTGTGGGAAGTGATCCTTCCAACTTTCCGGTTTGCTACCACCATTCTAAAGGGTGTTTCATTGAATATTCAGACTACAACTGTAGTAACCATACATAATCCAGTTACAGGATATTGCCTAAAGCAGTTGCTTGTGATACATCTATGAGATCATTTGCTTGGATAATGAAGGGATGCTACCTGAGTATATTTTCGAGTACTGTAGCAGTCATATTGGTTCAAACTGAACGTGTGTGTCTTATAGGTTAAGTGTGGCTGGAGTTAATCATTTGGGATTTTGTCCCTTAGGTCCAGATTTCGAACTAAGACGCTCTGATACCATATGTAATGCCCATATACTTTTAGACATCATTAAGATTCATAAACATTTATATTTCGTAAACTGAAACAATAACTTCTTAACATAATAGTGATTCTCATAACAACAACTTAGATTTATCACTAAATACTGATATCATGACAGAAAGAAATAATTACATAACTTAACAAGTACCTGGATCTGATGCTAATTTATGTTCCCTCTTTGCCTTGCTGTTGCCTTTCTGCTCCCTGCTACACAGATCAAACCTGCCACAAACAGGAAAATAACTGCCCAAAACTACTGTCCTCCCTGCCAACTAGGAAAACTACCTAGATCCAGGATATCTATGGATATCCTGGCCCTCCGTGCCCAAAACCTCTAGCAACTCAGTGCCTCCCCTGATCAAAAGCCACAACCTCAAAACTCTGTGCTCACAGTAAGTCCAAAAGTCCACAAAATACAGCAGTGCACAGAAACTCATTGCTCACAGCAACACACCACCGTCCAGAGGCTCTCTGCTCATGGCAAAACATCACTGTCCAGAGGCTCTCTGCTCACAGAAAAATACCATCGTCACCGCCAATATAGTTGGCTCAGCAAATACAACCCGCAGCATCCATCCCCGCTGAATGGTGCGCACATCCCCCTCTTCACGTCCCTTATTCCTCCTGGCTGACTCATGCAGTTACTCCTCCAACCACCCTGCGTCCTCCGTCCTTCGTCATGAGTTAATGTTTTATCTCCTCAGGATCAATGGCTATCCCTCTCTGCATACGCCACCATTTTTATATCATTTTTCATTGATCTATTGATTTTATTTCACAGGTCATTAAATGTGATCTGTAATTCGAATTATTACTCAGTTAATCATAATTAATCTCTTTAATTAATTTTACTTTATAATCTTTAAGCATGTAGCCAATTAGGGTCGTTACAGATGTACTCATTATTCTCCTTTAGGAGATATTCTTGTTTTGGTTCCTATTGTTTTCTTGTTCCAGACAGGTTAACAACAAAGGGATATGTTTATCCTTCAGAGGGAGCCACTTGACTCAGAGGGAGTCAAAACTATTTGATAAAGAGGAAGAATAGAACCATCATTGAGGAAACCAATGCAATAATGCATGATCAAGATATTTCTATGTTTCTATGGATAGAAGAATTCAAGACACATTATATGTTCAAAACAAGAGTCTTCATCAGAATTTGAAAACCATAACTCTCGAAGAAGCCTTCACCAGAGTGAAGCCTAAGATTAAACACTTCAGAATATTTGGGTGCCCAATGTATTTTCATGTACTGAAAGAGAAGAAATCCAAGCTAGGCACTTCAGGGAGAAAGGATAATTTTATGGGATAACAATGAATCTTCAAAGACATTCTAGATCAACATCCCTGGTCAAAGACAGATTGATACAAGAAGAGATGTTTTCCTTGAGGAAGAGATAGCCTTTCAAAGATCCTGAGAATCTCATATGGAGATTGATAGTGAGACAATGCCTTCTCCCCCTTTCAACAGTTCAAAGGGAGACATACATTATTCCAGCTAATCTAGTTGCTCTAGTTGATATGTTTAGATATATTGCAATAAGGCATAAAAGACCTACCTAGACTCACTCTACAAGAGGTAGAGAAACATACAAGCCTCTCAAGGCACATATCAAGAAAGCAAAAGGTATTTTTTGATCTATCCTTCAGTCACAAGACACTTCATTGATGCTAAGACTTTTTGTCTTAGAGAAGAAACAAGAGAACATGTATGGAAAGATTCCATAACAAAAGAATACCAATATATCTTAAATAATGATGTATAAGATATTATTTAGGGACTAGAAGGGAAGTATGTGGTAACTTCCAAGTGGATCTACAAGATCAAGCATGAAACCGATGTAAGTGTCAAGAAATACAAAATGAGATCTGTAGCCAGAGGTTTCTCACAAATAGAGGGATTTTCCTATGATGAGACACTTGATCCAGTCAACCCTATACACTTCCATCCATACTACCATCCATGAGTTGGAAACTATATCGAATAGATATATTCTTGATGAGTTTGGATTCCATCAAGAATGTTGTTGATCCAAACCTATATTATTACAGTGTTGATGACAAGAACCTGATTTTGATGACTTATTCAGAAAAAACTTGTTGTTGGATACAACTAACCCTTGACTTCTGAATTTGATATGAAGAATCTAAGTATGATGCACCACTTCTTGGGACAAGAAGTATGACAGAGGACCGATGAGATTTTTCCTGATTTAAGGAAAATATACAATGAAAATATTAAATAATTTCAGGTATGAAAGAATGCAAAAACCACCATGATGGATTTAAAAGAAGAAGATTGATGATGATTTAGACAAAACTGATCCATAGCTGATTGGATCACTGATGTATTTGGTTAACACCGGACTTGATTCATGTTATGTAGTGAATGTACTTAGTCAATTCATGAGTCAACCAAGACAAACTCATTGGATAGCAGTAAATCATGCATTGGGATATATATGAGGCACAATTTGATATGGCCTGAGATATGCCTCCAGTATGAAATTGAGTTTGCAGGATATGATGATTAAGATTGAGCAGAAAGTACAGTGGACTGGAAGAGCACCTCTGGTTGATGTTCTACCGAAAATTTTTCCATGGTTTCCTAATGTAGCAGGAAACAAAACTCTATGGCCTTGAGTACCACCAAGGCATAGTATATAGCAGCAAGTGTATGAAGCAATGTGGCTTCAAAATATTCTGACATATTTACTTGACCATGAGATGGATCCTATGATGATAACCAAGAGCCATGTGTAAAGTTCCTTGAGAACCCAGTGTTACCCGATGGATCGAACACGATGAGATGAAATATCCTTTTATCATAGATATGATGTAGAGGAAAATAGTACACATGCAATACCTTCCTACACATGAGAATATTACAAACATCTACACCAGACTAACTTGGTGAAAAATGCCTTCCTAGTTGAGAGGGAGTATTGATGACTCAAGCCAAAAACAAAATTCAGAGAACATTCATGTGAGACTTGGCATGATGAAGAATGCCTCCCTAGATGATAGGGAGTGTTGATGAATGTAGCTATGTGAGACATTCTCCATCTTACAAACCTGTGAGATGTGGATCATTGCAGCTATGTGAGTATTTCTCTCAGCTTACAAACCTAAGAGAAATCCCCTAATAAGGGTACGTGGTTCCTTCCTGAGACAGATATAGGAACATAGATATGACCTCCTCCATTCAGAGAGTTGAGAAGAACTCTGATGATTATCCAATGGGAAAGGTGATCTGTTGAGTTAGACGTGCCTATGAATGAGCACAAGGTGAACGTGTGAAATCCCAAAGTGTTGGGTGCATCGTCATGTGAACAGAAATGAAGATGATGTATTAGCCTCCTTTGAGTAGTAGAGTTGACGAGAAGACTCCAGATGATTCTCTTGTTTGGGGCAGTGGGAAAGAAGATTTGTAGAGTGGACATGGATGTGGATGAGCACAGGTGAACATGTGAAGATCTAGTTCTTTTGTGTAGTGCAATGAACCAGAGATATGATGTCTCTATGGATGTGCCCCTAGTGGATGAGCACTATTGGGTGTATCAGATCCTTTTCTATATATTTTTCAAGAGTCAAACCTTCCTATAAACCTAATTTTTATGTAAAGGGTATAGGTCAGCCTCACCTTAATGTGATTAATAATAAATGTGAAAGATAATTAATCTGGTTAATATTAATTATAATAATTATTATTATTATTATAATGTGACTTAGAGAGGTCAGCCCTGTTGAGCCAATAGACACTTCCGTTGACAGGTTTTGGTTAGTATAAGTAAAGGTAAAATCCTCATTGTGGAAACATATCTTTCATGTGAGTTTGGAAATTTCAGCAAGTACATTTACTTAGGAAAATTGTGCACCTCTCTTGGGCACTAGTATTTGAGGGTTTGATCACCCTCTTGTGCGCTAGGTCTTTCATGGTGGTGAAGGTCTTTCTCTTGAAGAATATAGCAAAGGATTTGGCTAGGTTTTCTTATCTTTCTGAGAAAGTTTTCCCAGGATACTTCTTGTGTTCTTGCGCATGGTGTTTCTTCTTGTGATCTTGGTTGCTGAAACATTATTGTCTATGGTTAAGTTAAATTCTAAAATGGAATGAACTTCATGCTTAACCTAGCTTATTGAAAAAATCAACACACCTAACATTCACACTTGTAAACAAATAGATCCGGTAGGTGAATGGATAAGCAAGGTAATCCAATGGATGGCAAGGTCTAGAAATCACAACACGATATATAATCGATTAGCTGGTAGATTGGATAATCACAGGTGGAAAAAAGTGGTCCCGGTGCAGTATCCATCGGGTTAAATAAGAAAGCGGTGTAACGGATTCCTGCAATGGGCAGGAATGCATCCATCAATGCAAATCCATCCATTATGGCGCGGTCTCAACGGTCCATTCTCTCATAACTTTGTTTTATATTCGTTCAAGGGCATCATTCTAATGGTCGAGGCACCTCCAACGGTCATATATCTTCATCGTGGAAAAGTCCCATTCTGCCTGGTTTTGCTATTCCGACAAGGTTCAGATCCTGCAAACCTGCCTCCTGTGAAGTCTTCTCTATAACTTCTTGTAGTTTTTCTAACTTGGCTTTCTTCTTACTGAGCTTCCTTTCCTTCTTTCCTATGATGCGAGTCTCTGGATTCCTCCTTCCATTCTTATTCTTATCTTCTCTTAGCATAGTAGCTTCACGTTGTTGATGAGATTTTAAAGGGTTCAAAGGTAATGCCTCTTCTCTTATTAAATCTAGGGTGGGTATTCTTCTTTATTGCATGGATAGGTCCTTCAAAACTTCTTGCATTCTTTCAACCTCGATAACTAATTCTCTTGCATTCTGTTGCTTCGACTCAACTTATTGTTTGTCCATCAGTCGATCTATTCTTATAGCTATGGAATCCCTTAGTTCTTGCTTTTTCTTTTTTGTAGCTTCTTCCTCTTCTTTCCTTCTGATCTAATCCTTCTTGGTCCAATTCGTTCCTAACAAAAGTGGAAAAGGGGCGTTGTTCTCAACAAACCTAATAACTTCAAATTCTTCCTGAGTCAATGTTCCATGGATGATAATAGGTACATTAATAAATCTTCCACACAGGGTTATCATATTTCCTTTGAATAATCCTATCCTTCCTAGTCAAGGTACTACAGTGGGTTTTCCCAAAATTTCCCAAGTGCTTTCTGGCATAATATTCACTTGTGTTTCCTCATCCAAGACACAGTCTATGTCGAAGTCTCCTATTCTTGTACTCATGCACTTTTTTTCTTTCAAGATCTCTGGAAAACTGATATCTTTGTGATCATTCATCGATTATTTCAACTGTTCTAATGTAGTATGAACTTCCTATGATTGTTTCTCTTTCTGATCTTCTAACATGCTCTTATTCTCTTGACTTATGTTCATCTGTTCTACTTTAGAAATCATCCTGGGGAAATCCTCAACTTTATGACCAACAATTTTACAACAAAGACAAATAGGACCTATACCAGGGCATTCCTTAGCAAGATGTCTCAGTCTTATGTAGTTATAACATAATGTCAATCCTCTCTTTCTCTTGTAAGTTCCCCAACTTCCCCTGTACTGTGCACTAGGGTCATAGTGCTGGACCTGCAATCTGCAAAAATTCTTTCTAGGTTCCTGCATCCACTTATTAGTCCAAAAATTATTTATATGCATAGGAATAACATATCTTTCTTTATTTCTATCAAAAAATTTCATATCAATTCTTTCTTCTAACTATACCCTAGCTTTCAGGCTAGGACATAATCTATCAAACATACCTAGATTCGTGCTTTTGAAACAAAAATTTCCACTTATCTTACCCTTATCAAAACACAAAGATTTACCTCTTTCAAGATCTTACCTCTTTTTCTTCAAATTAGGTTTCTCTCTTAGCAAATAGCTTCGCAACTCAGGTAGAGTATTGTGCACTATAACAATATATCTATGCAAAAATATTTCCTTTTCTTTACTTCAGTTCCCAACAATCACAGTTTCAGGTCCTGATAACTGAACCATTTGTTGGCACAGGGGAAGACCAGGGTTTGACGCTTCAACATCACACCAACAAAACCCTAACTACCAGCCCTTTCAGCAACACCTGCGAAGTAGGTGAAGTCTCACCCAAGGTAGCGGTAGGGGGGTTATAGGACTCAAGTGTCTGTAAGAAAGTTGGGACACAGATATGTGATTATAACACCTCGCAAAGTACTTAGGGACAACACCTATTAATTTATTAGCTTTACTCACATCCTAGATCAAACCCTAAGTACAATTTGGTGCAGTAATAACGATAACATACACTTCGCACTTAGCATCAGAAGTTATATCTAACATATTCAACATAGACAAAGCACTAAGAATTCATAGATATATCTATCATTCATAACATTCATTGCACTAAGCAAAAACATAAAAATTATAGCACAAATCAAACCATCAACACAAGATTTACGTGGTTCACCCCAGTGTGGGGCTACGTCCATGAACATATTCTTCTTCTTTATTAGTCTTCTTCAATCTCTTACATTTGTCTACTCCTGTGCACTAAGCCATAGAGCCAAGCTTCGTACTAGACAGGTGATCTGCACACTGTGCACCAGATCCACCTTCCCCAAAATTAGGTCAAGGCACAGAGTCAACTCCTCTATCAAGTACAGAGCCTTACATACATATTTTGTTTCACAAAGCAACTCAGAACTACTTGGCTCTTGCACTTAGCTACTGACTTAGCACATAGATACTTACATCGCTTGCACTTAGCCACCTCCTACTTCTACATTACACCCTTACATATTTATACATTTACAAAAAGGCCTAATCATGGGTAAACCCATGGGTCGACATCCCATAACCCATTACATAAACCCTAATGAAAGCCATGTTGCATACACAAGCCCACAAAATAAGTGATATACCGCGATATCAACTCCACCTGGGTGCTCCATCTTTGACCGCTGTGTCAAAGTCCCAAAAGTGGTCAAACCCAACCAATGTTCCTCAAAACTTAGTCGAGGGAAAACATTCATTTAGTACAAGCATTATTTTTTTTAAGAAAAAAAAAGGTATGATACATGAATTCCATTATGTTTTTATTAAATTAACTTGAAAAAAATTTCTCTCTAATGATGAAAATAACTATATTTTTACAAACAATTAGTTTTATAAATATCATAATAAAATTACTTTTTAGATGAATTTTGGTTAGCGGAGGAAAGGAAAGGAAATGCAACACAGAGCAATGAAAATCATCCCATTACATGGAATGGTATGGAAAGGCAGGACAAGTCATGGCACGAAATGGCATGGCAAGGAAAGGCATGGCATGAAAAGGCATGGCAAGGCGAGGAAAGGAAAGACATGGCATGGAAATGTTATATTATCATTAATTTCATTAACATTAGATTTACCATAGAATTTTTATCTTCTTTTAACATTCAATAATCATATACTAAAATATATATGCAATAGATAAACAAGCACAAGAAGACACAAAGATTTATCTTGGGAAAACCCTGAAGTTGGGGAAAAACCTAGCCAACTTTTCTTAAAGAGAATATTCCAATACGAACATGAACAAACTCTAATCACAAGAGAAAACCAACAATGAATAAACCTAATAACAAATACTTATCTCTTATTCTTGTCAAACCCTAGTGAGGTTAGACAACTAATCAACGCCATATAATTGGCACCAATATAACACACCACAGAGTTGGGACCAAGATAGGTGCATCACTAGAACTAGCACCACAAATCTGGCATCAATATAGGAGCATCACTAGAACTGGCACCACAGAGTTGGCGCCACTGCTACTACAACTGCAACTGCAACTAATTAATAGCATGAAGCAACTAAGAAGCACCACACAACCTTATCACAACTCCTCCAGAGGTAGTGCACACGAAAAATCACCAAGATCCACCAATAATATCCTTACACAAGTGGGGCATAGACTCCAAGAGAACTAGAGACCAGAAATAGTGAAACTATTCCATCTGTAGCTACAACTTCCTAGTGCTCACTCCATAAGGATAATTGTGTGGTTGTACAAATTAAATAAACCATAATTTATTTATACTAATTTGGGAGCCTGTCTGGGGATGACTTCTTATTCTTGGTCTTCAAATTTACTTCATTATTTCTGTTGGCCGAACTCTCTTTCTAGAAATTATATTTCCACTTTATTATTATTTCTTGTGGGCCAACTTCTCTTCTGTGGTCTTTTATTTCACTTTATTCTTTTCTGGCGTGTTATTCAACTATTCAATGGTCTTCCTTTGACTTCTTGAAATCTTCTTCTTCTCTAAGAAAAGTTTTCTAGGAGGGAATGCCTCTCGTAGCTACCAAAACATCAACACTCCCTCTTAGCTAGGGAGGTATATTTCCATGATGTCTTCATCTAGTATTCCATTGACTACTCTGCAATCAACTAGTACCACACAACTACTACCATGCCATCGATAGCTCAAATTATCTTCCATAGTCTCCATGACTATGCCACAATCAACCAATTGCACACAACTACTTCCAAGCAGTCTAGTGGTCTCCAACACTACATAGCAATCAACTAGTAGCACAAAACTAATACCATTCTATACAAAACTTCTTCCATACTGTCCAATAATACACAACTACTACCATATTCTTTTGACTATGATCTGATGTTCCTTCTTCTGTTCCTGTAGTCTCATTTGCACCCATCCACCTCACATGGTGTGGGAAGACTGCCTCCATAGCCTCATTCTCACCTAGCCACTTCACATGGCTAGGCAAGGCTATTCCATGGTCCAACACCATGCTCCAAGTCTTATTCACACCTAGCCACCTTGCATGGCATAGGAAATACTTTCCAAAACTCTTAATCAAACCTAGCCACCTCGAGTCCTAGTGTAGGAAATACTTGTACCAGGTTGTGATGTTTCTCCCCTTATAATAGTCTTATTCACACCTATCCACCTCACAACGAGCATATCCCCATTCACACCTAGACACATCACATGGCATAGGAAAGACTTGATACAAACATTATTCACACCTAGCCACCTCAGATGGCGTAGGCAAGGCTTGATACAAATATTATTCACACCTAGCCACCTCACATGGCATAGGCAAGACTTGATACAAATATTATTCACACATAGCCACCTCACATGGCATAGGAAAGATTTGTACCCAACTGTGAATTATGCCCTTAGTCACCTCACATGATTGATCTAGGAAACCCTTGGCCAAATGGGTTATCCATCTGGAGGAGAAACACCACACCTCCCTCTCAACAAGGGTGGACATTATACACCAAACCAAGATTGTCTCTAAAGTACTCATACTTCACTCTAGTCATAGGCTTGGAGAGAAAGTCCACTATCTGCTCATATGTGGATATGTACTAGAATGCCACAACTCATCTCTACACCAAGTCTCAAATGTAGTGGTATTTTATCTCTATATTATTTGAATTTTCATGAAATACATGATTCTCTGAAAGCTTCACGCAACTTTGATTATCAAAATGTATCAAAGTTGGCTCCAACTATAGATCAAATAACCCTACAATCAACGTTTGAAGCCACACTACTTCATGGATTGTGACACTGGTTGGAATATAATGTTCCTCTACTATACTAAGTTCCACTGACATCTATTTTATGCTCAACCATGAGATCATACATGATCCCAAATTGAAGCAACACCCTAATGTGCTTTACCCGTCCACTGCACTCTTGACCTAGTTAGAGTCTGTATAACCTTGCATCTTCACTACACCATTTGAGACATATCTCAGTCCATATCCAACCATACCATGCAGGTCCCTCAACACATGCTTTGCTTCTATACAATGTACATGTCTAGGCTCAACCATGTACCGAATCAATGTGTTCACTACAAAGCATATATATGTCCTGGTTGTAAATTCTAACCTTGTACAATACCTACTGCAAACTGATATTCAGAATATAATAGAAAAGATACAATGGAAAATACAAACATTACACAGATATTTTTCACCTGGAAACCCAAACCGGGAAAACGAGCATATATTATATTCATACATTGTGTTACATTTTTTAAAATACAATATACATATAGGAGCCAGCGGCATCCAAAACCCTAACCCAATGACCTGGATTAGTCCAAAACCCTAATTCCTTGACCAGAAATAGAAAACCATTGGCAAAAAACCATGTGCCGAAAAACCACCTAATATCATGTGGTCCCAGAAATATGTCGTCCCGGAAATATGTCGTCTCGGAAATATGTCGTCCCGGAAATATGTCGTCTCAGAAATATGTTGTCCCGGCGGAAATATGTCGTCCTGAAAAAAAAAATTCGGGGGCGCTGCCCCCGAACCCCTGCACCCCCTCTAACCCCCCTACGCGCCCGGTGCAAACACTCAGACACTACTACTCGTGCAAAGAATATAACACATACCCAACATTCTCCCACTTGTTGTTTTCTTTGCACACAGGGGGTTACAAGGTTACATAGTCAACAATCCAGGGCAGTAATGCCCATGGATCCTCTACACCAAGAGA
>ML809595.1:115168-127114 GCA_009831015.1 Picea engelmannii | reverse complement strand
ATATATCATGTGTATAGATTCAAATATATAAGAAATGAATTATCATATGGAATCATAATGAACCAATAAACACACAATAGGAGGGAAATATAACTCTTCTATTAGTAACAATGTGAGAAAGGTAGTTACAACTTGATTCAACCTTTGGTACTTGTTCAAAACAAACTTCCATGGGTGTCATAACCCTAAATTGCACCATACATGCATACCTGGCATCAGGCCATCTTACTTGCTATATTTTCCAAGCCATCATTGAACAACTCTTCTAAAAAAACATTTTCTTGAAGATGTACGCACCCTGCACTACTATTTCCCACGTACACATGCTTGCTGCACCATTACAACTCACGTACACTCACAAAAAGTGTGAAAAGCAAAAATTGCAAAGAGATACGGGATTTTGGGCCATTTCTAATCATAGTGACTGCCTATAGCTGGTCACCCAACCGAATACCTAGATTTTGTCCTATAAAAGAAGGTGTTGGGGTCCCATTTCAAGAAGAAGCATAAGAGCAAAGAAACTCTGCCCATTTTAGTATTCCCCCTTTGCCCCAATATTTTGCAACCACATTGTGAGTTTGAGCCATAATTAATTTTTCCTCCATTGCAAACCCTTTCCATTTCCCTAGAGAGAACTGAAGAGGAGAAGAATACGTGGAAGCAGTTGGTTCATCATGAAGAGGAGCACAGGACTGAGTTCGAGGAGCAGTTTCCGGTCTCATATTGTAAGAGACTTTGTGAGATTAATATAAAGAAATACTTCTTCTATCCCGCCAAATGATGTCTTCAATATTCATGATTTATTTGTGTTTTTGTTATGATATCTAACCCACTAATCCATATATAGGATGCATGCTTGTAGTTTCTTGTTTGTCTTTTGGTAAATGCAGGTCAGCCTTGGGAGGAGACTTGCAGTCGAGAAACAACCAAGTGCAAAGGGATCGACACCAGACATAGAGTTTAAGGTAGGACTACCGGATCCCTATACTTTTCTTTTTATGTATGATTGTGGGGTAATGTCAGGATAGTTGTTAAAAGTAGGAGACTTTAGACAGTTAGCTCTGCCTACACTTTAGAACCCTAGTGTAGTCCGTAGGGGGTTTTCCCGCTTACATCATAATTGGCGACTATACCGGGGAAGCCTCTAAGGTTTTTAGGGAATATTTTTGGGTGCTTTGATTGGTTTAATTGCCTTTTTTGAGTTTCTGTAAGTTTTTGTGTCTTTAAGGGATTATGGTCTTCAATACCAGTACTCCCTGCATGGTTTTCTTGACTTTTAGTTTTCATTTTTTTGAAAAGTTACAGAGGTGTACGTGGCCTGTAATTGGTCTTCACGCGTACATACGCACCCTATATTTGGACAACCCGTGTACATATGTTGGTTGCTGAAGTGTCAGTAGCGTGCCTATGTTGAGAAAATCTTTGTAAAGAAGGGGCAATCATCCTCTTCCTTGTCAGAAGTGATACTTCTCAGGATTTTTCTTGATCTAGTCCTGGTCTCTATTATGGCAGTCTGTAACTTAGTTCTGACCTCAGTTTAGCTTATTCTTTAAAATATTTCTTGTGTTTTTCTTTTAGGGTTTCAGACAAGTCTGTGAGTCTTTTCTGATCAACCTGTTGGGTTTGGTCAATGACTCCCTGCGATATGTAGTGGGGGGAGAAGTCATTTCTTGGTATTGTCTTGTCTTTACTTTTCCCTTTCGCTTTTTTAGAAGAAACGAAAAATAATTCATATTCAAGTTTCTTATTTTGAAGCATTTTGAAATAAAAAAAAATTATTTCATTTCTTTGTTTGGTAAAGATAGTTTAGGTTAGTTGCTTTATTAATCAAGGAAAAACAAAGTTTTCTTAAGTTATTTATTTGAATACTTAGGACATTAAGTATCTTGTAGACGAGCAAAATCATGTTTTAAGTTTTTCTTTTCAAATATCTAAGAAAAATAGTTACGAAAAGTTTGGTGAAAGAGTTTAAATTGGGAAATCTTTATTTGTGAAGAAGTAGTTTGTTTTCAGTTTCATTTTATGCTCTTCTCTTTCATCTCTTAAAGAACATCAATGGATTCATTTATGTTCCCTTTGACTTAAAATAGCCACTAAAATTAACTCTTAATCAAAAGTTATTACACTTTGTGTTTGTAGGGTCCATCAATTTAGTCTAGGCTGGAGCCTTTATTTAGGATTGGAGAGGAAACTCTTCAAGGCTACAAAAACAAACATACGATTATGTGCTAGGGAGTGCTTGAAATTCCAGTAATTTTGAAAGTTATCTGGGACCCCCCTCTAACGCAAGGGCTAAACATGAGGTAGCGTGTGGAAATGTAGCGGAGATAACCCCTCCAAAGCCAGACCAAGCATAGTGGGGAACACATATAGAGGGCTTATCTTGGGATTTCGTTGATCACATTTTCCACAGAGCTTTGTGGGTCTCAAATCTATTCGAGGTCCTCAGTCATATTCCAGAACACTTTATTTTGATACCCTTGATAGGTTTCGGGCTTGATACCCTGCTCATTGCGGTCCACCCGACTATCAACTGTACCCATTTGGTGACTGTTCACGCGCTGGCAACCTAGTTGCCTTTATCTTAATGACTTATGTAGGTGACTGTGGGGGTATACAATGGTACCTAGGGTAGACATCAGGCCATGATTTACAGAGTATACCTGGAGGGTGCCTTCATATTTTATTTTCACTTGCATCGGTAAGTTTCTCTAGTGTTGGCTGGTGTAATTGTTCTTCCAACTAGCTAGTGATCTGCTTATCTTATCTCATAGGAGATTTTTATAGTGTGTCCTAGTATTTAACATTAATAGAAAGCCTTAGTGTGTCATTTATATTCTCACATTGTGGAGGATCAAGAGCTTCGCTGGTCGCGAAGGATTCTTGGCCTGCCACCAGTTGATCTGGAGCCACCCCCACCACGTCTAAGGCGAAGACTAGACCAAAAAGGGTCTTTTGAGGTGACCGAGCCACAAGAAACTAAGCCCGACCTATCTCCGAGAGGAGAATGTTTGATTCCGGAGGAACCAACCATTTCTGACCTCAGAGTGGAAGCTCTTGGTCCATATAACCCTCCAATCATCGATCAATCAGAGCCCATCATCGTACAGGTTGACCCTTACGAGTGTTAGGTAGTGCCATAAGCATCGATGGAGACAAATGATGCTACTTCTTCAGGAAATATTCATATTCCCTCTACGATTGTCACTACAAAGGTTTTTATGCCTCCTAACCAATCGTTGTCGGTCCATACAATTATGGTCTCGATCGCCTCTACCTCGGGCAATGGTCTGATTCCATCTATGGTGATGATCACTGCTCCTTTCACCTAGAGTGTAACATTCCCTCCGTTCTCATACATGATGCCTAGCTTTGATATGAACTCTATCCTTTCCTACTCCACTCTACAGACTTTATGTCTGGGGGTAGGCAGCTCGAATTCTCCTCTGCAAGGATCCATGGGGGGAACTTTAGCTCCCTATTACACTTTCCCTTATGGAGGGGGTCATATACCTCCTTCATCACCTTCACTCGGTGGTTCTCACCAGCACTTCGCTGTGCCGAATGTAAACTATAGTTCGCTTGGAGCAGGTAGTCAAGGACTTCCTTCTTATAGCATGTCGGTAGGTTTGATGCTATTCTCTTTGTTCAACGCATTTGGTCAAAAAACTTTCTCGTCAGCTGTCGTCTCAGTCAGGGGTAAACCCAGTTATGGACAACAAAATCCTATGCAAGGTACTATTCCTGCACAGGGGGAAAACTTAGATATTCCTTCCTTACAAGGACCTTGGAATCAGTGGCAGGGATTAGTTCCCTCATCAGGGATTTTGACTAGGGGAAACCCCTTGCATAGCCAATGGAACCATGGGCAAGGCTCACAACCTATGCTCGTCACATCAACAGCAGGAAAACCTTCCCAAAATCCTTGGAATGCAACGCAAGATCAACCTTCTACGTCCTATTACGGGAGTCATTCGATGACGTCTCAACAAGCGTAGAATCCGTACGCTAGTCATGGCCACGATTTTTACCAGAACACTCCCCAACAACCTAACTTTTCCTGGAAACCTGGTGCCAGCCAAACTCCAGGCTCCTTTTTTCCTAGTTATAACCAACAACCCAAACTTCCGTTTCTGGAAATGTTTCACTTGCTAGACTTGACAAGGTTGTTAAATGAACCCATATGTCATGATCCGCATTGGCCTCCTATGTCAACCAAGTTTTCTTCGCACATTCAAAAGTTCGAGGCTAAGCCGAATGAAGATCCAGGCGATCATGTGACTACCTTCCATTTATGGTGCTCATCCAACTTGTTATCACTCCAGGAAACTCTCCTAGGTTGTATCTCATAGATGCCTGGTAAATTAATTATTTTTATAATTATTTTCTCAATAATGGATGTGGGATTTGATCAAGATGAATATTTAAATCACTGGATTGGATCTTCAAGACAATCTAATTATATTCACACAGTACAAGGCCTTCAAGAGCTATTATCAAATAGGTTTGTAGATCAAATAGATAAGAAACCAATCAATTAACCAGAACATACATAAAACATATATATGATGGGTCAACAAACCAAAAATGGATGCTTATGATTATTTTTTGATAATCAAAGGTAAGATGACAGCCACCATAGGACATTTAAATAGAGGCAAAGAAATGATTTCAACTTATAGGCATAGAATAGAAATGAAAAGAGAGTCTGACAATAACAATGAAAGAAGCTTGCAGGTTGAATATATTAAAGAAAATGTCTTAATAACAATAAAAGTAGAGTCTAGAACTCAAAGTCGAACACTTTGTTCATCAAATGTTCTGGGCTTTATAGCCATTACAAAAGATTTCTAGATCCAAGAAAACTCGATAAAATATACTAAGTATGGAAAGTCAAAACAAAAACATGAAAATAGGAAAAGATCCTATTTATGTGGTCAACCTTTATCTGGATAGTCTTCATGTCTTCGACAGCTGCAAAATATATCCATAGACTATGGGATAGGTCAAGAATGCCACCTTGGCAAACAAGTCATTCTTCGGTCATTAATATGCAACAAACTTTATCTCTTTTACCTTGTTGGCACCTCCAAAACTCAGACATCACATTGAAAAATAAATAACCTTAACTTATAAATCATCCTCGTGCCCTTTAGGATGATAAAACTTGGATCTGTGCAGAAAGAGTGACATTCTTCCCTTCTTTGTGCTTTTGGTGGCTAGGAGAGGCAAAATTCGATCATGTTAGCTACCGAAAGCTCATCTTTCGGTGGCTAAGAATAGCTATGAAAGCCCGCCTAAGCCACTGAAAGCTCTGTTTTGAAAACTCAAGCTCATCCATATGTATTCTCTGATAACAAAATGATCAGAAAGCCAATGTGTTCTTTCTTTTCCAAATCTGCAACAGTAAGCACTACTTTGACAATAATCTTGATTAGCATGTGTTTTCATTGATTCACAATCTTTAGAAGAGAGAGTAGTCATGCATTTTGATGTTTGTAACGCACACATCCAGATGGCATCACCCACAAGAAAATTGTTAATTCATACATTAATGAAACACTCAAAACCTTCAAAGTAGGGCTCTCATCATAGTTTCATCTTTACATGCAAATGAAGTAATCTATGCAGATGTGGCTTATAAGAACATTCTTGGATTAAGAAGAGAGGACACATCGCCACAAAAGAAACACCAGGCTGAGGATACATCAACTACTGCTTCATCCAAAATCCTGACAAGCACTAAACAACTAACATTAAGCTTTGACTGTAGAATATGTCCAATAACCAAAGATGGACAAATCGATAATGAGGTCAAGGCCACTTCCATCTGAATAATACCAAGCACCCTGCTCAAATCAACTAGTGAGAGTTTGTTGTATAACTTTCATTTCTTATAGTGCACACACTCAGATGGAATCAACTCATATAATCTATGGATTTGAGCTCTGTAAGATAGAGGCTCAAATCATCCATTTCAACTTTCTCTGGATTTGGAATTTCCATGTCAACTATTATATAAATAGCACATTCATTAGGTGGATGACAAAGTACTCTAAAATCTTGCAATAGCTCCATGTTGTTCCTGAGTTTTATCTTTTCAATCAGCTCCAACAGATTGTTTGTTCCCTGTAGCTTGCCCGGAACCACTCCTCCTTGTATCCAGATACCTTCATTCATGTCAACAAATGCTAAATTTCTCCATTGGATAGCTGCACACACTTTCTTTGCCTGCAAATCAGGCATTTTGGAAATTGTCTATTTGCATTCAAATATCAAATCCCCCATGCATCAGATTATTTAGATCCTTTGGCTTTGTATCTTGGCACGCTAATGTGAAATAGAAAGCATTGACACATGTACAATCTTGCAAATTGATAATCGGGCTCTGTGATGAGTTTTGGTAAGAGGGAGCCATCAATCTGCTGATAATGATCTTGCAAACCCTGCACCTGTCACTCATTCAACAACTCAACAATCTGGCATCGACTTGCTTCAGTTTTGGATCTGTGCACCATATGAGTTAATAAATAGGGGATCTGCAAATATTGGATATCAAAAACTGTTTATTGGCATGAAAAGAAAACTTTTGAACATCTATACACTCTTAGGCACTATCGCTTTGACATCTGCAACAATTGTGAAGTGAAGACCAGATTCTTTGATGAGTTCTATCAAGAGAAAAAGCCATCTCGTGAGCTTCTTTTTCATATGACTTAGGTTTAATGCTTTTGGAGCTTCCTCCTCTTCAACAAATGCGAACACTTGTGATATAATCGATAAGATGTGGTGAGAGGTAAGAAGCTCAACTGTTAGTGTTGAGCTCTGTAGCTTGATTTGTGTGGCTGGGAGTTTGGCATATGATTCATGGCTAGCATGAAGAGTTTTTTAAACCCCATATTTGACATGCATTGAATTTTAAAACCTTTGATATTTCCATTCACCGGTGATTATATTGCATATCTGATAATACGGGTGATGGAATCCGGCTAAATCTTAAGTGGTAAATAAAAATTGTGTGGCATGTGAACTCAAGATTTTGGCTTGGGCCTTGTGTGTTGAATTGTAACTTGAATCGGGGCTTATAAGTTAGGCTTAACTCTATGCTTTCTATGCAAATTGGAAGTTTGACTTGACCTGTCGATTTGGTAATCTAGACTAGGACTATGTGTTAACTCCTGGCTTGACCCTTATTGTCGACTTGTTTCTTAGTTTATAAATGACTCATGGATTTGAATTTGAATGCGCAGCTAGCATGTGAGACAGTAATCATATGACTTGGAATATGGCATACTAAATGGTTTAGTAAATAAGTTAATTCATGGGATAGATTTTTAAAAACAAACCATCAACACCGATAGGCTTAGACTTGTGATTTGAGATTAGAGATTCTAGAGTTAGGACAATGACTAGATGCAATAGATTAGGGCTAACAATTTTATTCGTATTGTAGGTCAAGAGGGGAAAATTTAAGGATGTTGGGCAAAAGAAATCACTAGAAAATCCATGAAGAACTTGTAATTCAAGACATTGGCCACAAAAATAACAAGTAAAAATGAGAGGGATATGAACAGGCTTTCAAAAATACCATTATATTTTTTGTCACTAACATCTGGCTCCAACTGGGATGGAGACCTCCCTGTGAGGTTTCCAAGAACCTAGTAGTTCCATTCACCTTTACTATTGGTTTATGGAGTCATCTGGACTTTAAAACCGATTCCATGCAAACCTGTAGCATGCCTGTGGCCTGCCCGTAGCCTGCTCTGCTTATTCAACAACTGAAAACAACCAAAATAATCTACTTTATCATAAGGCAAGATTATTATTGTATCTATCCCTACACTAACCAATAGTACTGCCTCTTATCAAGTGAATTCATGCTTCCAATAAAGCCATGTCAGAAACTGATTTACTGAACTTATTCTTTATTTTGACCCTAAAAATAATAGAGAGTGTAACATGTAGAAATATAGTTGATGACATAAACAAATGTGCCTTTGCAAAACAAATGAAAGGAAGCATGAAAATCTGCCAAAGAGTTGATATTGGCAATTGGAAGAGACTGGCACCAGTCAAGAGCAATCCCCTCTAGTGAATACCTGAAAAGATTAATTTGAACATCCTCATGTACAATTTCAAGACGGTGAATAAAGTCATGAAAATCAAACAAGTGTTTAGATAGCACTTCCCACTCTTCTCCTTGAAATCTGGGAATACTACGTTCCCATTCATCTCTACTAGGCACTGGATTAGGGAAACCAACAATCTTTGAAAAATCAAAGAAATCATACCTCTTAGCTAAGATCTTGTTCATTTCATACTAGTGGAGTCACCAATAGATTTCAGAACAATGGAGTCACCAGTGAATCCATCCTTCATGGAGTCGCCAGATAGATGATGACAACCAAAAAATATGTCTAGACTTTGTCTATCATCAAAGTTGTATCTATGTCATCTCTCAAGGAAGATGAGCTTCAATCTCCTCTCCCCGACAACGATGCCAATTTTGTATCACTCCAGGAAACTCTCTTAGGCTGTATCTCAGAGATGCCTGGTAACTTAACTGTTTTTATAATTATTTTCTCAATAATGGGTGTGGGATTGGATCAAGATGAATATCTAAATCACTAGATTGGATCTTCAAGACAATCTAGTTATATTCACGCAGTACAAGGCATTCAAGAGCTATTATTAGATAGGTTAGTAGATAAAATAGATAAGAAACCAATAAATTAACCAAAACATACATAAACCATATATATGATGGGTCAACAAACTAGCAATGGATGCTTATGATTCTTGTTTAATAATCAAAGGTAAGATGACAGTCACCATAGGACATTTAAATAGAGACAAAGAAATGATTTCAACTCATAGGCATAGAGTAGAAATGAAAAGAGAGTCTGACAATAACAATGAAAGAAGCTTGCAGGCTAAATATATTAAAGAAAATTTCTTAATCACAATAACAATAGAGTCTAGAACTCAAAGTCGAACCCTTTGTTCATCAAATTTTCTGGGATTTATAGCCTTTACAAAATATTTCTAGATCCAAGAAAACTGGATCAAATATATTAAATATGGAAAGTTAAAACAAAAACATGAAAATAGGAAAAGATCCTATTTATGTGGTCAACCTTTATTTGGATAGTATTCATGTCTTTGACAACTGCAACAGATCTCCATAGACTGTGGGATAAGTCAAGAATTCCACCTTGGCAATCAAGTCATTCTTTTGTCATTAATATGCAACAAACTTTATCTCTTTTACCTTGCCGACACCTCCAAAACTGGGACATCACATTGAAAACGATCCTCTTAATAATAACCTTAACTTATAAATCATCCTCATATGACTTAGGTTTAATTCTTTGGGCGTTGCCTTCTCTTAAACAACTCCCAACACTTGTGATATAATTGATAAGATGTGGTGAGAGGTAAGAAGATCAACTGTCAGTGCTGAGCTTTGTAGCTTGATTTGTGTGGCTGGGAGTTTGGCATATGATTCGTGGCTATCATGAAGAGATTTTTAAACCCCATATTTGACATGCATTGAATTTTAAAACCTTTGATCTTTTCATTCACCGGTGATTATATTGCATATCTAATAATACAAGTGATGGAATCCGACTAACTCTTAAGTGGTAAATAAAAGTTGTGCGGCATGTACAATATTCTAATTGGTGGTGTTATGAGTCTCGTTTTCTCTCATAGTGTGTGATTCCTGTTATTCTGTATTTTCATTTTGCTTTCTTCTATCCAAATTGAGAAACTAGAAGTCCAGAATTCATTATTCAATTCTCTCGGCTTGGCGATTTAGACTATGTTCATCTCTTCTAAATAATTTCAGAATTCATTACTATAATGCTCTGATAATAGTTGTGTGTTTCTCTTCTTCTGATACCATCTAAAATTTTCAAGCATAAACTCAAAAGTCACTTCCTCATTTAGCCTTTTCCTTTTGATTATTTTCATGATTTGGAAATGCATCCTACATTCTTGACCCCATAGCCCAAAGGTCATCTTCAGCTCTTCAACAACTTTATTAAAACCCCAAAACAAACCAATTCTAGCCACCAATTTCCATAGATGTATCAAGTGACATGAGAGAGCCTTCTCTGAATTGAGAAGACTAGTGCCTCAGCTCTAAAGCTGGTTGAAACAGTTAACTCTGTCATATGTCTATTCATCTAGATATAATTTACAAAGTGCTAACATTCTGGCGTCTTTTCTGGGGATGAAATTTAAAAATTTTCCCTGGGAAGAACGACATGGTTGAGTCCTAGGGTCTGAGCGGTAGACACTTAGGCACACATTGGCTGTATTCCTACTCTGGCAACTCCACTTCGGTTCGAAGGTGACTCCACTGATAAAAGAATCCTAAATTTCCAAGAGGTGACCCTTCTCTCAATACTTCAAGTGCGAGACAGAAACCTCACTGAAAGATGAAACCCCTTGACAGGGGAAAGGAAGGGCATCATGAGGGAAAACAGGTACTCAAAATGGGACCTCTTACAAAGAATTTTACTTTTCATTTTAAGTTGCCTCTGCTCCTTCCTTGAAAATTCCAAATGAACTTTCTTTTACCTATTGTATCTTAATAATGATCATGAAAGACTTAAAATTATATTTCCTCCTCTATACATTGCACATGCATACCCTCGCCTTGTCGTTCGTTGTAATAAAAAGGTTTCACCTAGGCCACACAATGATAATGACCAAGTTGATGAATCCCATGAGACTCAGACCAATGTCTCTCCTACTATTCTTGGCCCAACACCTCATAAGGCCTGACATAGAGATATACCCTTAAAGCTACCCCAAACCCTTCATGATTTCCCTCCAAATTACTATGAGTTCCTACCTGTGTTCAACAGAGAATCGGGTATCATATATACTAAAAAGAACATTCAAGGGTTTGAACATTTTATAGATTTATTCAAGATTGACCACGATGATGTGTGTATGAGAGTTTTCTCTCAATCCTTGAAAGGATACACCAAACACTGGTTCAAACACTTACACCTAGAAACCATAAGCTCATGGGTGGAATTGAAGAAGATTTTTTTTTAATTTTGGGGAAAGGAGAAATCCTTAGAGATGAAACTCACTGAGTTTTATGCCTTGAAAAGATGCAACAATGAATCTATTTATGTATTCAGTAGAAATTTCTCTACCGTTTTGTTGGTTGTGGAGCCTAATTATCTTCCTGATTTAGAGGTCTTTTACTTTTAGCCGTGTTTATACCCCATGAAGTATTTACACCCCAAAAGTATGTACACTCTTCCAAGTGGGGGAGTGAAGAGGGGGGGTACCCCCTCTACAGGGTCCGGGGGGGCTATCCCCCCGGTTGGGGGGTCTGGGAGCAAGCGAGCCCCCGAAGCAAAAATTGCCTTGTAAAAGTATATTGTAATTTCATTGTAAATCTAGACCGTTCATTATAAGGTCGCAGATCTAACGATAGAGATTATGTTAGGGTTTTTTTCCCTAGAAGGCAACCCTCTTTTATGAGGGAAATGTATTGCGGCTATGTATGTTGGCGAGTATTGTATTCTGAGAGAGGAGACTGTGAGAAAAAGAAGAGGAAGTTATAGCGGGTTTTGCTGTAGATTGTATCCCTTCATTTTGCTGGATAATAATAAAGAAAGGACCTGGAAATTTCTCTAGTGGACGTAGCCCACATTAGGTGAACCATGTAAATCTGTGTCTCTCTTGTATTGTGTATCTTCTGTGTTTTGTTTCTGCATTTGTTTTATTTTATTGCTCTGTGGTTCTATTTTTCTAACAACTGGTATCATAGTGTAAGGTAACTCGCAAGAAAAGAGGGTTCCTGGTTCGAGTGGGAGCAATGTCGGAAGATGGAAAGTTTAGGGTCAAGAAATTTAATGGCCAAAACTACCAGTTATGGAAGATGCAGATGGAAGATTATTTATATCAGAAGGATCT
>ML809595.1:67873-104302 GCA_009831015.1 Picea engelmannii | reverse complement strand
AGCAGGTATTACAGTTGAGTGCACAAAGTCAGGGGGAGCCTGAGGAGACAGTTTAACCCTTTGCCCTTGATGTCAAAGGGGGAGAAATGAAAGACATATTGCCATCAATGCCAAAGGGGGAGATTGTTGGAAATATGGCAATAGCAGAGAGGATGCAGAATGTCAAGGTTTTCATTGATGGCAAACGTCTATGGCAGAAGAATCTAGATGATGACAGAGCAATATCCAAGCGGAGTGATGAAGGGTAGTCGACCTGATAGGAAGATGGTCTAGGTCGAGTGAAAGAACTAGTCGCAGTCTAAGGAGGTCAATCGATGAAGAATGACAAAGGGAAGATCTAGTCAAAATAGAGTTCGAGGTTGAGGTCAATTGAGCAAAAGAACTGTTGGATCCCATTCAAATTTCCAGAAAAGTCGACAACCGTCAGATCTACAGAAGTTGCACAGAGGTTAAGCGCAGGGGTTAAGTCCTACTGTGCAAAGGAGAAATCCTGAACAAGTCATCGGGATATTGGAGAGAGAATCCTAGCCGTTGATCTGGGTAGGACACGCGTCAGCATTCTGGTGAGGCATCGAGATATTGGCCATCGGGAAATCAGGGATCCCGGTGACAAGTGAGTTGAGACATAGAAAGTCTCGAAATCCCAGAGGAATAGGGACCGTCCATCTGCAAGGACAGGTGGAAAAGGATTGGGCGCCGTCGGAGTTTTTCTCATCGGAGAATCGAGAATCGGAGTTTCACGAGTCCCATGTCCAATTACATCAAAAACCCCGATTTCACGATATGTGAAATCGCGATTGAATCTGGACCGTCAAATCCAGAAATGATCAGGATTGTTGATCCAAGTCTGTATCGGAGTTTCGGGCTTCGCGATTTGGAAGTGACAAGAACTGTGAATATTAGAAATGTCGAAATCGCGATATGCGATATGGCGATTTAATCATAGCCGTTAAATCAAGCAGAGATCGGGACCGTCCACTTGGAGAGGATGCATGTCAGATATTGGGCGCCACCTGGAAAAGCTCGACAGGAGGCTTCATCGGAGAAACGGGGATCGGGATTTTGAAATGTCAAAATCTCTTGACAACGAGAACCCTGAAATCGTGATATGAAATTTCTCTATGTAATCATAGCCATTGAAGTTAGAAGTGATCTGGACCGTTGATTCTCTGCATGGAGTATCGGGGATCAGGGATCGAGATTTTGAAATGCCAAAATCTCTTGACATCAAGAACTCTGAAATCACGATATGTGATTTCGTGATTTGATCGCAGTCGTTAAAGCAAGAATGAGATCTGGACCGTTGATTTCCTTCAATGGAGAATCAGGGATCGGGGATTCCGTAGGCATGTGCATGGTGACATCGAAAATGCCGAAACCCTGATGAGAGGTTTGACCGAGGTCATGTGTTGACGGTCATATGGTCCAAGGCCTATAGCCAGCAGGGCTAACGCGTGGAAAGGAGCGTCGTGATTTGGATGATCGGGAATCACGCAGGTGTATGCATTGAGACATCACAAACCCCGTAGCCCCGACGAGGTAAGAATGTGGTCACAAAGTCACGGTCACGTTGACCGGGAACTAAGCTCAAGAAGGCTAGCGTATGAAAGTGTTGAAACCCGGTTTAAAAGGCAAGAATAATAAAGATGATCTAATGGTGCGGATAAAGCTTGAATTGATCGGAGGGTTACTATTCTTCCACACACATTTAACTCCTTCAGTTACAAATCCGTTAGTGAAACAGATTCATGATTGCAAATTAATTGTCGATCAGTTTGAGTTTCGGTTGGCTGGACAGTTGTCGCCATTTTGCCCAAGGAGTTGGGAAGTTGAAACGTTGTGCTTGTGTGTATAAGAGATGAGGAAACAGACTATGGTGATGGCTGTTGAAGAGAGAGGGAGAGAGCTCTGCAAGTGCGAATGTGGCAGAGGAGAATCTACGAAGCAGAGAAAAGCTGAGAATGCACAGCAGAAGAAGGTGAAGCAGAGCAACATATTAAAGACAGTAAAACAGGATTCGTGGCTGAGCAGTTAAGAAGATCAGAGATGATTAAAGCAGAGCAGAATAGCAGAAATGGTAAGCAAGCTATATCAGAATAAGCAAATTGGTTTGAGCAATATTTTATTCGAGCAATTAAGGGTGGTTGGGAGGTGCTCGGGAGGACTGTTGTCCTCAGAAGTTCAAGTGAGTGCTTGAACACAAGAAGTTGTAGCTTCCATCTGGTTGCAACCAGAGAAACGAGGGTGGTTGGGAGGTGCTAGGGAGGACTGTTGTCCTCAAGGTTCAAGTTGGTGCTTGAACTCAGGGAGTTGGATCTTCCTTCTAGTTGTAGCTAGAAAACCAGGGTGGCAGGGCGGTGCTAGGGGAGACTGATGTCTCGGTCTACAAGTGGGTGCTTGTAGAATTTGAAGGTTGGTGCCTTCACTCAGTTGGTGCTGAGACAGATTAGAAGTTGGTGCTTCCACCCAGTGGGTGCTGGGATTCTGTGAGAGTTGGTGCTCTCTGCAAGTGGGCGCTTGTAGAATTTGAAGGTCGGTGCCTTCACTCAATTGGTGCTTCCACCCAGTGGGTGCTGGGATTCTGTGAGAGTTGGTGCTCTCAGCAAGTTGGTGCTTGCATTCGGAGGTTATAGCCTCCTTTGAGTTGGTGCTTAAAGATGATGAGATGTAAAGTAGTTGGAGTTTGCTTGACATCCTAAGAAGAAGAGGTTTTTTTCCTTTATGGGTTTCCTCGTGAAATATGTGTCCCTGTGTTTATTATGTGCATGCTTGATGTTGAATATCTGTGGTTAAATTATCTGCAACATGTTGACTACCCTCCAGTAATTAACAAGAAAAGTTAAAAGAGTAGAAATACTTAAAGCTCATAATCAGCATCCTTTAGTCCACATAACTTCTCTGTCAGTATATCTTGATATCTGAATCTAACTAAATATAGAGTACATGATTGTTAATGAATGGATATCTGCATATTGGTGATATAAGGTTGATAAAGTTAAAAAGGATTAATTGTGTGTGCTAATGATTCACCCCCCCCTCTCAAGAGCACGGTGTGTTCAACAATACAGCAGCGGTGGAGTTGTTGAGATCAGTCTCCAAGTGGGAGATTGTTGGTTGTGGAGCCTGATTATCTTCCTGATTTAAAGGTCTTTTACTTTTAGCCGTGTTTATACCCCATGAAGTATTTACACCCCAGAAGTATGTACACTCTTCCACGCGGGGGAGTGAAGAGGGGGGGTACCCCCTCTGCGAGGTCCAGGGGGGCTATCCCCCCGGCTGGGGGGTTTGGGGGCAAGCGGGCCCCCAGCGGGGGTTCGGGGGCAAAGCCTCTGAAGAAAAAATTGCCTTGTAAAAGTATATTGTAATTTCATTGTAAATATGGACCGTTCATTATAAGGTCGCAGATCTAACGATAGAGATTATGTTAGGGTTTTCTTCCCTAGAAGGCAACCCTCTTTTATGAGGGAAATGTATTGTGGCTATGTATGTTGGAGAGTATTGTATTCTGAGAGAGGAGACTGTGAGAAAAAGAAGAGGAAGTTACAACGGGTTTTGCTGTAGGTTGTATCCCTTCATTTTGCTGGATAATAATAAAGAAAGGACCTGGTGATTTCTCTGGTGGACGTAGCCCACACTGGGTGAACCACGTAAATACGTGTCTCTCTTGTATTGTGTATCTTCTGTGTTTTGTTTCTGCATTTGTTTTATTTTATTGCTCCGCGGTCCTATTTTTCTAACACGTTTATTATAATTTGTCCAACGAAATTCAACTCTCTAAAGTTGTTGCCATGCTCCGTTATGCAACTTCTCTTCATCTATATTTTTCTTTCCTACTGATGGAAAGAAGACCTGGGTCCTTACAAAAAATGTTTAGTGATGCTCAGGACATTCAACAAAACATCCAAGCATGTAAACAAACCCAAAATGAGGGGTTGAATGTTCAAGGACATGAAAGTGAATATGAACAGGTGAGTATTCCCGTAGTGTCTAGACATTTGGTTTATGACAAGTGAGCCATCGCAACATACTTGCGACATTCCTTCTACATATTCACTACTTGAAGACAATCACATGGTGGGAGTCACCTATGTTACCTCCCTGGATCCCCTATATTCTCGCATTTTCCACTGGGAAGAAGATATCCTAGAGGAACTCACTACCCTTGATTGCCCTTGGAATACTCTCCGTCATCAAGCACTTTTCGTCTCACAAGAGGTATTTCACCTACCTGATCGGTATCCCCAAGCTCTCGTAATCTTCCAAAACACCTCACAACACTCTCAAAATATCACCAATAGTGTCAGTGCAAATGAGGTGTCATTGTGGTTCCACCATCCATATATAGGCCCTTTTTCCCAACTTCCACGCTTAGTTACAGGAGCCCAGATCCTCGGTTTCCCAATCTATCTTCAGCCACAGGATCAGGGTCCCACCATATACACAATCACATTCCCTCGATCACCATCTAAAATTGGCCCCAGGGAAACATTTTTATCACATCACGTCCAGGTACACATTCTCATGTTCAACATTATCAAATAGTTGTTATATGTTCTTTATCATCATATATTGTTCACGTCGGGTATTTGGTTTTTCATGTGTGCAGGTACTTGGTCATCATAAGCAGTGTATCATAAGCAATGCACCGCTTCAGGTATATGTTTGACACTGGAATTTAATCATTCCCTCTGAATACCAATTGCATCTCCCAGTCACACCCTCTGATGTTCACCTTTAGGGTGCCTACATCTGGCTCTGCAGTACTATCACCTCTGCTGCATTTTGGTACTATCACCCGGTAGCACTCTCCCCCACATGAGTTGTCTCATTCATAGTTCCCCTTATTACTTTGACACTCATGATGCTTTCACCCCCTAGGGATGGGAGTCCTGATAGTCTTACGCTTTTTCGAGAATAAGACACATACTCCTTCTCATCATTTTTCTAGCTTTCCCAATGGACTCCCAGGGTATCTCATCTTGGTTCTATTTTCACTACACCTCTGTAGTATCATTAACCCTCCATTTCATCCACAATAAGTTTTCCCATCTGCAAATTTCCTTCCATTCATTTATCTCATACAAAAACCCACCAATGGGGCCCCCACCCTCCACCAGTTCTCCATGCAACTTGCGCCCTTATAGGCCAAGCCATCTTGCACTGGGGCACTCATTTTTGTATATGTACATTCATCCCCAATTATTCTTTATTTATTTGGTAATTGTAAAAAGAATTTGTTTCCAGCATTTACGTATATTTTTTTTGTCGCCCTTGGCGACCTTATTTTTCCAGCAAATCATCCCATGTCACCCTTAGTTGGGGAATTCACCATCCTCTACTCATGTTGACATAGTCGATAAACCCTAAGTATCCCATAGTCTATGTACCCCTGATCTATGAGTTTTTCCACTTTTTCACGCCTCTAACACAATTTCACCCCATGTCTAGTCGTCCTCCTAATGCTAGATACAGTGTCACGGTTGTTGCCAATCATCCTTCAAACCTACCCCTAACCAAAGGCAGTCTTGAGTCTCATCGCATCTTGACTTCGTTCATGTTCCTTATCAGTTCCTGATCTTATCTAGTGGATTTCATTAAGCCCTTTTCTTCTTGGAGTAGCGTCTCTCTTTATGTCGACCTCAACAAAGTTTCTAGAAGTGCGATGGTATCTTGACTCTCATTACCTTTACAATGAGGAGTCTCAGACGACACATAGAAAACCATCATTTCTCTCTATTGTCATTGACCCCCATAACATTCAAATTCAACAAAATCTCATGTTACAGTGGGTCTTACTATGCGACTATTTTAGTTGTTTTATACTAGTTGAAGACCTCTGAATTTGGTAGGCCATCAATTCCTACGAGTCATAGACACTTCTTACAAGCGTCCTTGCCTCTTTTCAGAGTATGTTCACCATCAAAATTGTCTTTCGTCATTATCAAACTGCCCTGGAGGGTGCTGCAGTTATCTACATCACCATACAACTTTAGTTACTATCTTACATTTTTGAGTTACATGACACGAGCATGGGGCATTCCTGCCTCACTTGTATACATATTTTCTTTTCTCTCCCTAGAGATATATTTGGGTCTCATGGTTTCCCCTCTTCCTCCGACATGATCGCTCTTGCAGTTCTTATAAACACTCTTCATTAAAATGGTACTCTAAGTAGAAGAAACATTGATGTATTTCGACTATACGTATGCTCCTAACATCACACATCAGGGGGCATCTTTTATCACTGAAATTTCATCCGCAACATTTTGTGCAAATGGTTACATAAATACAACACTTCCAAACACCTATTAGTTCACCTACAACACTAAAAATTCATTTCCAAGAGGCAAAAAATATACAAATGGAAAAAATTGACATGCACTGAACCACTAAAGGAAGTGTGTGCACAGTTCGCGTGCCAAAGAATCCCGTAGAGGGCACATGTTCCATATGCATGACTGTGTATGAGAAAATCCATGCACTCCTGTGAACGATGCATTTATGGTTCTTGTTGGTGCCTCAACCACTTATGGACTATCTCCGAACTTGATTTGACCCTCAAATCCGAGCTGAATCCGAACGAGGGGCTGGTCCAAGACCTAAGGGTGCCCTTGTTGGCCCTCGACCAAGTTTTGTGGAAACATTGGTCGTGTTTGACCATTTTTTGGACTTTGACACGCTGGTCAAAGATGGAGTGCCCAGGCAAAGCGGAGATCATGGGAGCTCACCCTTTTTGAGGGATTTTTGGGATTTAGGGTTTATGTAACGAGTATGGGATGTTGGCCCATGGGTTCACCCATGCTAAGACCCCTTTTTGTAATGTATAAATAAGTAGCTAGGCGATTTAATAAGTAGACCTAGAAATCCGATGACTTAGTGCTAATATTAGCTATGTCCAAGAAGATGTGTTAAGGCTTGCAGAGCTAAGTGCTTGGTGTAGACAGACTGTGTAAGGCTTTGTTCTTTGATCTAAATTGGGGAAGGAGGATCTGGCAAGTTGCGTGAAGATATCCTGTCCTATGCGGAGTTGTCTTTCTGGCTTGGTTCTTGTAAGGAGATTGAAGAGACTAATAAAGAAGAGAAGAAGAGTTGTTGGATGTAGCCCCACACTGGGGTGAACCACGTATATCATGTTTCGATGTTCTTTGTTATATGTTTTTTATGTTTTTTATGTATTTAATTTCTTAATACAATGATGCTTAGTTCTTTACGTATGAATGAATGTTAGATCTGCTCAGATGTTATATGCTAAATGATTAGATGTACTTAGATCTTGATAAATACTGCGTTGTTTTGTAATTAGGGTTTGACCTGTGATGTGAATAAGGGTTAAAGACTAATGAATGTTAATTGATAAGTTCTCTGTTGTTGTCCCTTGACCAAGTTTTGGAGATCCCTAGCAAGGTTTGACCTATTTTTGGACTTTGACAGGCTGTCGAGGGCGGAGCGCAAGTCGAAGAAAATATCGCGGGATCTCGGCCCCTTTTTAGGGCATTTTTTGGTTTTGGGCTTATGTAACGGGTATGGGGATGTCATCCCATGGGTTTACCCATGTTTAGGCCCATTTTGTAATGTATAAATATATGTCTAGGCTATGTAAGAGGAGACAATATAGGAATCTATGTGATAATGTACTAAGTGCAAGTAATAGTTGTACATTCTTTGTGCATATTGTGTGAAACTTGCAAGGCTAAGTGCAAGTGACTGTAAGAGATTGTGAAAAGGATTTGTGTTGTAACCTAGATCGAGGAAGGAGGATATGGTGAGGTGCATGTAGATATCATGTCCTATGCGAAGTAGGACCTTATGGTTCTATGCATGTAGATGATTGATAGAAGATAATAAAGAAGACGAAGAGTTGGTGGATGTAGCCCCAAGATGGGGGTGAACCACATATATCCTATGTTGTGTTTGTTTTGTGCATTATGGTTGTTTTATGCTTCATATGATTAATGCTTGGTACAATGATGTATGTTTAGATGAATATAATAGCTTAGTGATTGGTAATGCGAATGAATTCCATATATGCTCTGTTTCTTTATGCTAAGTTCTTAAATGTGTTTAATCTTATTGAATACTGTGTTGAGTTGTAATTAGGGTTTATCTGCATTGTATACAAAGGTTAAGTACTAATGAATGACATCTGCTAAGTTCTTTGTTAGAGTATTGTAATCACAAATATGTGTCCCAGCTAAGGTTGCAAACACTAGAGTTTTGCAACCACCCTTGCCTCTTCCTTGGGTGAGACTTTATCTGCTTCGCAGGTGTTGTCGAAAGGGCCAGTAGTTAGGGTTTTGTTGGTGCATTGTTGAAGCATTGAACCTTAGGTCTACCCCTGTGCCAACAAATGGTTCCGTTGTTGGGACCTAAAATTGTGATTGCTATGAACTGAGGAAAAGAAAGAAATCTCTGTGTGTAGATTTGTTACTATAGTGCACAGTGTTCTACTTGATTTACGAAGTTTTGTGCTAAGAAAGGAGGCAGATCTGAAGAAAAGAGGTAAGATCTGAAAGCTTGGTGCTCTGATAGAGGTAAGATCAGTGAATTATTTTTTATTAAATAGGTAAGATCTGAAATAGTTTTTCTTTGATAAATGTAAGATAAGTGGAATTTCTTTTTCTGAAAGTATGGATCTAGGTATGTTTGATAAAAAAATTCCTAGTTTGAAAAATAGGGCACAGTTAGAAGAAAGAAGATTTGATATGAGTAGATCTGATAAAAATAATGAAAGATATGTTATTCCTATGCATAGAAATAATGTTTGCACCAACAAATGGATGCAGGATCCCATAAATATTTTTTTGTTACAGTTGCAGAAGATCGAGCCATCTTGCTAAGGATTTCCCTGATAGAATACTTGTTTTTCATTGTTGTAATTCTATGGAACATGACATTCTGGATAATCCTAGAATGATTGCAAAGGTTGAAAGAATGAATATAAGACAAGAAAACCCTGAGAAAGTCCAAGAAATTAAGACTATGGAAGAACCCTAGAAAGGATCAGAGATTGTGTTGTCAGAAATAAAGAAACCTTGAAGGACCACAGAGATATCAAATTATCAAAGATATTCAAAGAGAAAGAGTGCATCGAAGCAAGAATAGGAGACTTCTACATAGACTATGTTTTGGATGAGGAAACACAGGTTAATATTATGACAGAAAGAACTTGGGAAATTTTAGGAAATCCTACTATGATTTCTTCATTGGGAGGAATTGGATTATTTAGAGGAAATTTGATAACCCTATGTGGAAGACTTACCCAGACATCTATGAGTGCTCATGGCACTTCGATGGAAGAATAATTTGAGGTTGTTAAATTTATTGAGAACAATGCCCATTTTCTATGTTGCTAGGAAAAACCTGGATTGAGAAAGATCAGATCCGAAGAAAAAAAGAAGAGGAAGCTCTAGAACAAAAAACACAAGAACTAAGAGATTTCATCGCTAAGAGAATAGCACACTTACTGGAAGAACAAGAAAACTAGTCGAAGCTAATGAGGACCAGAAATCTAGATGTCGAAGTTGAAAGAATACAAGCAGACTTGAAACACCTGTCTGTACAAGAGAGTAGAGTGCCTACCCCAGACAGAGAAGAAGTATTGTCTTTGAACCCTATGAAATACCATCAATAGCATGAAGTTACTATGCCAAGAGGAGATAAGAATCAGAATGGGAAGAGGGACCCAGTAACGCAGATCACAGGGAAGAAGGCTAGAAATCTTAGCAAGAAGAAAGAAAAGCTGGAGAAATTGCAGGAAGGTCCAGAGAAGACTTCGCAGAAGGAAGGTCTCCAGAATTCAAACTTCGCCAGAATATCAGAGAAACTTAGATTGGCACTTTTCCATGGCAGAGTGATCCAAAAATGAAGGTATTACTGATAAATTGCAAGTTAGTTTAATGTACTTTATGCATTGGATCGATAAGAATGCGAAATACTTAAACTTATTATCTTGTTTGCGGAACATCAAATGTGACTTTTACTTCATGATCATTAATGATTTAAAGAGATCAGCCATTAATAATCATGCTGCAAATGAAAATAAGAGAACAACAAAACATAAAGAGAAATAGAGACAATAACTTGTTAACAAAGTTCACCAATCGTTGGCTACGTCTCTGGGCCTGCTTCCAAGTGGAGGACCTCTTTATTGCTCTTTAAAATGCTCAAATTTCTCTTGCATAGGCTATTTTATGTTACGTAACATGCTTTAGATATGTTGTGCAATACGTCCTTTCTTAGATTCATACATGCTTCATCAAACTCCTCTCGAAAACATGGAAAAAATGCCCCTCAAAACATGAGAAAAGGCCAAAAATTACAAATTGCTCCTTCAAATCCCTGCATCAAAAGTTGTCCTCCAAGCTTCAAAAAGCCTATTTTTTATAGTTTTCATGCTCAGATGATGAAGCCCAACTTCCCACAATAATCTGGCCTCTTTTGGGGATCAAATCCCCCTCCAAATGGCCAAGATATCCTTAAAAAACTACTTTCTGGTCATAATATCAGGCAAAATAATTAAAAATTAGCATACACAAGTAAAAACCCACTTTTAAACCATATTATATGGTTAAGCCCCTTTGTAATAGGTGTGTGACCTCAAATTTTGGTCGCATGCATATAAAATTGGCCAAGCGTTGGCCCCTTAAATCGTGTTAGCCCCTGATCTTTGGGTGCATGGCATGGGACCGTTGGTCCACAATTTAAACCCCTTGCGCTAAGCACCTTGTTGGCAACCCGAATATTTGTTAACTTTTTATATCAATTAAATGATCTATATAGCTGCCTAACTGGGGTTATCTATTTTTATTACTCTTCATGATACTATTTTCGAAATAACAGCAGATTTATCTCATGGATGGACTGATGTACGATTTATACAAACAATTGGATGCATATTCTTCAAGTGATTAATAGTGTGAAGATGCACAACAGATTTATCTCATGGATGGATTAATGTACGATTTATACAAATATTTGGATGCATATTCTTCAAGTGATTAATAGGTTAGTCTGTTCTTTTTTATTTGTTTAATTATTATAGAAATTCTTGTATGTAGTATAACTTTCACTCTCTACATTTTTCTGTTTAAATAGTAGTTTGATATTTGATCTTACAGATGCATATAGATTAAAAAACAAACCAAAAAGAAATAGTTCATTTTTCTTTCTTTATCTACTTTCATTAACAAATCTATTTTCACATTGATTTTAGTGAGTTCAGATTAAAACTCATGAATTGTATAAAATGCATATAAATTAGACAAACAGTTCTGTGTGTAAATATTATTTAAAGTAAGTTGTATATTCATGTGTACATATATATAACAGTGATTAGTAATTAGTGAGTTATTTTGTTTCTTTTATTTGTTTGTTTGTTTCTTCTAGGACTTTAGATTGGCCAACGGAGCCATTAAACTCGTCAAAGTGAGTCAATCCAAACGGCTTGGGTTAATTAGACAACCCCAGACCAGATTCACTCTTCCAATTGATGAGCGGGCATTTTCGCCCGTCAACACACCTGCACCCCTTTCTCGTTGACCGGTGGTTTTTTGTTGCATATGTAACCATGGGTTGGGGCTTAGCCCCAGCTCCCCTTTCTGGCACAAAATAATACATTGCAATTTAAATATATTTAAATGCGTTTCATATAACAAGCAACATGGAAGGCACATTGGTAGTGGACCATTCCTGAAGGTGCTTGGGCTTGGTGGAGGTCATGGGTTCAAAACCCATAGACCCCAAACTTATTTTTGGAACCTACCACACTACTGCTGACTGGGTGACATGTGGCTTCCCATGCCTGTGCCACGTGGCACCACCACATTTGACCAAATATTGGCCACGTGTCCACATTGCATTGGTCCAAGTCTGCCATATCTGCCCAGTCACAGGTTTCCACTTTTCAACCCCTACTTCTGCTATGTCAGCATCAACAAATAGCTTTGGTGATGTCATGCTGACATCAACATTGACTTTTTTCTAGTTGACCTTTGACTTTTTAGTTGTTTGCAAAAACGGTCAGAGTGCGATAACTCTCGGATACAGAGACCGTTTGAGAAAGTAAATATATGGTCAGAATCAACATGACGAGATGGTCGCGATGGAATTGGTTTCACTCAATTCTGAGAAATTTCATTTTTATGCATTTTTTGGGCCTGGGGAGCCTCCTGGATCACGAAGCGATATGACCGTTGGAGGCATTATAACCATTAGATTGGCATTCCCAAATGATTATAACAATAGTTATGATCAGAAACCTTGCAATCGGACCATTGGGACCACGCCGTAATGGACAGATTGCATTGATGAAGGCTTCTTATCTGTTGGAAGGATCTGTTACATCATTGTCTACTTATCTCTTCGATTGTTGCACCGAGCACACTTTCACGAATTGTATCTTAGCAAACAAGAGAACTCATTGTTATTGTGTTGTTCTTATTGAGACCTTTCCATCCATTCTATTGCATTGAGAAATTTTTCATGAGCCTGAGATATTCAATCTTGAGCGTCCATGTCGGACGAGCTCAATGTTGTGCAAAAGTCAGTAGAGGAAATTTTAATCGATCTAATGGCAGAGAGAGTGATGTTCATAGGAGTTCAATATTCATCGACGTGAGGAGTTCAAGCCTCCCCGTCAACTGCTCATGGATCTAGACCATCCTAAGTTGTAGATGAGAAGAGAACCAAGCATCAAGATGACTTGGGAAACGTGAAGTTAATTCCTTCCATCCTGCCCGATTACATCCCGGCTCTTGTCGATGCAGTGAATCGTGACAGTGTCCCCAGGGACTTTGACTACACCTTGGTTACTACGTACCTCCCGAAGGGGATACGCACAGGCAAGCCTCAGCCGGATAAGATCATGACACTAAAGATCAACGACTTTAACCTAGGGGATTGCAAGAACTTCAACATGCTTGCTCCTCACAGGTATTTGAATAGGACGAAGGGGAAGAAGTTGAGGATAATCCCCCAACCATGGACTATGGACCTCGCATAGTCCACCATCTTGAACGTAATGAAAATACCCCATTTTGGAAGGCACCAAGAGGTTAATTCATGCATTAATCTCCTGTTGTCGAGCTTCCATGGAGCTTATTTATGGCTAGATAGACGCATCATCATCGATCCGTCGTTGATACATCAGATCACAGAATTGAGCATGCAGGGACCAGACCCGCAAGACTTCTACCCAGGGAAGGCTGCAAACCGCACCCTGGCATAGAAGATTAAAGATACATACGATGATGTAGAGAAGGGGAAGCGAGGCTACAAGGTAGACTCCATCCAGAATGGTGCAGTGCTCTTTGCTTGCCAGTTGATTGATGGTAAACTATTCCATAAGATCAGACCCACGCAGGTCATAGGGTTTGTTGTTGACCTCGCAGGGAAATGCGTGGAGGGGCTACATATGAATTGGGAAAAGTACTTAGTGAACCAGTTAGACCAAGACTTTCGCAAAGCTCAGGATCAGGGCTATGAGTTCCATTTTAGTTGGTTGTTGATCCTCATCACATTCATAGCTTGGGATATTCCGGAAGGTGTGACCTTCCATGAACCAGAACCATTTGAACCCTTAGTTGTGAATTTCACTTCCGGTTGGTATTCAAGCAATATGGGAAAACAATGGAAATCAAACGTGGTGTTCCACACCTACTACCTGTTGTTAAAGAGGGCTATTGAGGTTGTCCCTCATATAACACCGAACACCATTCACAGGTTCATGCCATGTGTGAAGTTCCACATAGATAGAAATTTTATCTATATCACTGCGCACGGAGACGAAAACAAAGAAGTGCTATAGAGTTATTACAAACTCACGGGAGAGGACTTAGAAGAAATAACTAAGGAGTGGCCTACAGAGCTCCTTATCCTTGTTGACCCCGCAAAAATTTTCGATCTTGAACTAACTAGAAGCACGGTGATCACTCATGAAGGGCATGATACACTTGTAACTGGTAGAAGGAAGAAGATAGAATAAGTCTAGCAGTTGAGTGGTGCATCAAAATAAACTGCTTCATACTCACCTGGAGGAGGAGATGATGAAAAAGTATATAAAGAAGAGAATAATGGACAAGAATATCAACAGAAGCAAGGTGAGGTAACACCGCCATAGAATCCCCCTAATGGCATAAAGCCATCTAAAAAAAGAAATGTTTCTCCCATGAAACCCACATCGTGGAAGAAGTCAAAATCTAGTAATACCAAGTTGCAGACTATGCTCATTCTCGATGACTTCAACTTCATCATTGAAGTTGTATCGAATAACTCATAAGATATTTTGTAGAGAAATGAAGCTAAGAAAGAGACCATGTATGAAAAAATTGAAGCAGAACTGCGAGGGGTACAATAGGCCCTTCACTCCATCCATGCAGTGTCCACTGCACCCCCTCCATCAGAAGAAACAAATTTGGGATATGAGCCTACTAAACTCCACAGACTAGCCGATGTGACTGAAGCCCGCCTTTGTCGCACACAAAAAGAAATAGAACAAGCCACAGTGGCTCTAAATCAAGAATAAAAGGAAGTAATATAGCAACGCAGGGTTTTGAAGCAGGAGAAGGATGCCCTCCAAGCAAAGTTTGAAGAGGAAAAAGAGCAGATCCAACATGAGAAAGAATAGTTTCTTGTGGAGTAGGTTGGAGTAAAAGAAGCAGTCAGCAGAGAACTTCGCTTTGTGACGGGCTTAGAGAAAAAGGAGGAAGACCCAGTGGAGCATCAAGTAGCACAACTTGCTAAATCCATCCAACAAAATCAACATAGAATAAAAAATCTAGAGCTACAAACAGTACCAAGTACTCTGTAGGATGTGCGATATCAAAGAGAAGCCAATGTCCGAAGAAAAGTTGAGAGAATCAAGGCCTTTGCTATGGAATGTAAATATCTAAGTGATCACAGTGCACAGACTTATGAGCGACTCACTGAGGATCCTGAACTAAAGACACTGGAGTCACAATTCCAGGAGGCCAAGTAGAAAGCAACGACAGTAGAGGCATAGCTGAAGCTCCTGTCAGCAGTTGAAAGAATGAAAATATCTCAAGAACAATGCACTGTTCAACAACAGGTCCATACTATACAGAGAAAAGTCATGGAAGTGACTCAAAGGCTCTAGCCAGTCCAGTGAAGAGATTCAAGGATGAGGAGCAGAGCTGGAACAAGTAGTCACTTCAATCGAACAACGCTTGGAGGGACCTGTGAATGAGGCATTTTTTCAGGAGTTCTCCAAGAAGGAGGCCCTGGTGAAGTAGCAGGTCAAAGCAGCTCGAGTCGGACTCGAGGCTTTTGAAGCAGAGCTACCTAATCAGAGTGACTCGGGATGAGTCACAGGTGAGTATTGGGGAACTGTTGGCCCTTGACCAAGTTTTGGATATCCTTCGCCAGGTTTAAACTATTTTGGGACTTCGAGAGGATGTCGAAGGTGGAGTGCAATTCGAAGCGGAGATCCCGGGATCTAGGCCCCTTTTTAGGGCATTTTTGGGTTTTGGGATTATGTAACGGGTATGGGGATGTTGTCCCATGGGTTTACCCATGTTTAGGCCCATTTTGTAATGTATAAATAGATGTATAGGCAATGTAAGAGGAGACAATATAGGCATATATGTGATAATGTGCTAAGTTCAAGTGATAGTTGTACATGCTTTGTGCATATTGTGTGAAACTTGCAAGGCTAAGTGAAAGTGACTGTAAGATATTGTGAAAAGGCTTTGTGTTGTAACCTAGCTTGGGGAAGGAGGATCTATCAAGGTGCACGCAGATCTCTTGTCCTATGCGGATTAGGAACTTATGGTTCTGTGCATGTATATGATTTACATAAGATAATAAAGAAGACGAAGAGTTGGTGGACGTAGCCCCAGGATGGGGGTGAACCACGTATATCCTGTGTTGTGTTTTCTTTGTGCATTATGGTTGTTTTATGGTTCATATGATTAATTATTAGTACAATGATGTATGCTTAGATGAATATAATAGCTTAGTGCTCGATAATGTGAATGAATTCCATATATGATCTGTTTCTTTATGCTAAGTGCTTAAATGTGTTGAATCTTGTTGAATACTGTGTTGCACTGTAATTAGGGTTTATCCGCGTTGTAGACAAAGGTTAAGTACTAATGAATGACATCTGCTAAGTGATTTGTTATATTATTGTAATCACATATCTATTTCCCAGCTAAGGTTGCAGACACTGGAGTCCTACAACCACCCATGCCTCTACCTCAGGTGATACTTCATCTACTTCACAGGTGTTGCCGAAAGGGTCGGTAGTTAGGGTTTTTTTGGTGCATTGTTGAAGCATTGAACCCTGGGTCTGCCCCTGTGCCAACTTATATTAAGTATTGTGATCATAGATATGTGTCCCAGCTAGCTTGTAGACACCTGAGTCCTGCAACCCCCCCTTCCTCTACCTCGGGTGAGACTTCATTTGCTTCACAGGTCTTTCTGAAAGGGTCGGTAGTTAGGGCTTTTTTGGTGCGATGTTGAAGCGTTGAACCATGGTTCTGCCCCTGTTCCAACAAACGGTTCCATTGTCGGGTCCTGAAAATATCATTGTTGGGAACTGAAGAAAAGAGAAAGTTTTGTGCGTAGATCTGTTGATGTAGTGCACAATATTCTACTTGACTTGCGAAGCTCTATGCTAAGAGAAGCCCAATATGAAGAAAGAGGTAAGATATTAAAGATTTGTGCTCTGGTAAAGGTAAGATAAGTGGAAATTTTTTCTTCGAAAGTATGAATCTATGTATGTTTGATAGATTTTGTCCTAGTCTGAAAACTAGGGCACAACTAGAAGAAAGAAGATTTGATATGAATAGATCTGATAGCGATAGTGAAAGATATGTTATTCCTATGCATAGAAATAATGTTTGGATTGACAAGTGGATGCAGGTACCTAGAAATAATGTTTTCATATTGCAGGTCCATCACTGTGATCCTAGTGTGCAGTACAAGAAAGGTTGGGGATCATTTAAGAGAAAGAGAGGATTGACACTTTGTTATAGTTGCAGAAGAACGATACATCTTGCTAAGGAATGCCCTGGTAGAGGTCCTATTTGTATTTGTTGTAAATTTATTGGTCATGAGGTTTTGGATTTCCCTAGAATGATTGCTAAAGTTGAAAATATGAACTTGAGAGAAGCAAGCCATGAGGAAGTTCAAGAACTAAGGATATGTTAGAGAATCAGACAGAATCAGAGACTATGTTATTATAGCTGAAAGAAACATTGAATGATCACAGAGACATCAGTTTACCAGAGATCTTAAAAGAAAAGTAGTGCATAGAAACAAGGATAGGAGACTTCAACATAGACTGTGTCTTGGATGAGGAAACACAAGTGAACATTATGCCAGAAAGTACTTGGGAAATTTTGGGAAAGCCTGCTATGATTCCTTCATTAGAAGGGATAGGATTTTTTAAAGGAAAGATGATAACTCTATGTGGAAGACTTACTCATGTACCTATGATTTCTCATGGAGCATCGAATGAAGAAGAATTTGAGGTCATTAATTTTGTTGAGAACAATGATCCTTTTGCACTTTTGTTAGGAAGGAACTGGATTGAGAAAGATCAAATTCGGAGGAAAGAAGAAGAGGAAGCCACAGAACATAAGAAGCAAGAATTAAGTGACTTCATAGCCAAGAAAATAACGCAACTAATAGAAGAACAAGAGGACAAGTCAAAGCAACTGAGGGCCAAAGACCTAGATTTCAGAGTTGAAAGAATGCAAGAAGGCTTAAAGAACCTATCCATGCAGGAGAGAAGAGAACCTACCCCAGAAGTAGTAAGAGAAGAGATATTGCATGAGAAAATTTTGATAGAACATCAACAGTGCGAAGTTACTATGATAAGATAATATAAGAATAAAAATGGGAAGAGGAATCCAGAGACTCAGATCACAAGAAAGAAGGCCATAAAGCTCAGTAAGAAGAAAGAAAAGTTAGAAAAATTGCAGGAAGCTCCAAAGAGGATTTCGTAGAAGGAAGGCTTGAAGAACTTGAACCTCGCTAGAATAGCAGAGAAACGTAGAAGAGAAATTTGACTTGGCGAAGCTATATGACCGTTGGAGGCGTCCTGACTGTTAGAACGATGCTCTAGAACAACTAGAAATGCAGTTATTGCTGGAAAGATTGCCATTGCACCATTGGGACTGTGCCATAATGGATGGAATCATATTGATTGAGGCTTTTCGATCCGTTGGATGAACCCGTTATGAGATTGTTTATTTAATCCGTCGAATGCCTCACTGGGGAAAATTTTGCAAATTGTGATTATCCGAGTGAACAGAGAACTGATTTCCATCATGTTGTGCTTTTGAGACCTCACCGCCCATTTTTCTTACCTTAAGTGTCTGTTCTCCTACCCGAGCTATTTGACCACGAGCGTGCATGTCAGGTGACTTTAGCACAGTAGATAAGTCTATGGAGGAGATCCTAATAGACCTTATGGCTGAGAACATTATGCCCATAGGAGTACAAGCCTCATCGACGTGAGGATTGCAAGCATCCCCCTTGACTGGACATTGATCTGGGCCATTTCAAACTACGACAAAGAAGAGAAGCAAGCACCGCGACAACCTGGCGAACACGAAGCTGATCCCATCGGTCTTGCCTAACTACATCCCACCTTTGGATGGAGCAGTTATTCGTGACAGTGTCTTGCATGAATTTGAGTACACACTCATCACTACGTACCTCCCGAAGGGGATACACGTAGTTGGACCGCAACTAGGATTGATCCCTGATCTTAAGATTAGCAACTTTAACCTAGTAGACAAGAATAATTATGCATTTATCACACCACATAGGTACTTGACAAAGATGACTAGGAAGAAGCCAAATATAGTTCCCTAGTCATGGTTCAAGGAGATCACGAGGTCCACCATCCTCAACGTCATGAAGATACCCCACTTCAGCAGACATAAGAAGGTTAACGTGTGCGTTAAACTCCTCCTGTTATGCTACCATGGAGGTTATCTCTAGTTAGACATGAGCATGATTGTGGATCTGACACTGATCCACATGATCACTGGATTGAGCATGCAGGGACTAGACCCTCACCAGTTCTATCCAGGGAAGGTTGTAGATCGCTCCCTAGCGCAGCGTATAAAGGAAACCTATGGCGATGTGGAGAGGGGGAAGTGAGGCTATAAGGTAGCCTCCATCAAATATGACGCAGTGCGCCTAGGTTGTCACCTGATCATTGGCAAGCTCATCAGGAAGAACCGACCAATGCAAGTTACAAGGTTCATCATCGACCTCGCATGGAAGTGTGTCGAGGGCATGCAAATGAACTGGGAAAGATACCTCGTCAACGAGTTGGAGAAGGACTGTCGTGAAGCGCAGGACCAAGGCTATGAACTCCACTTTAGCTGGTTAATCATTCTTATAGAATTTGTCACTTGGGATATGCTGGAGGGAGAGACATTCCCAGAAGTTGATCCATCAGAACAACTAGCTGCAAGGTTCACCACCTTGTGTTATACAAGCGATATGGAAAAGCAATGGTAGTCGAACGTTGTCTTCCACACTTACTACTTACAACTCACGCGGGCCATTTAATATTTCCCCCAAATGACGTCGAATACACTCCATAGGTTCAGGCCATTTGTGAAGTTCCGCGTAGACCAAGACTTCATATATATCACCGTGTGTGGGGATGAAAACAAGGAGGAGTTGTAGTCTTACTACAAATCGACTGAGGAAGATATGGAGGAGATAACCAAGGAATGGCCTACAAAATTCCTTCTACCAGTTAGAGATGCAGAACTCTTCAACCCTGACCTCATCGAAAGTCCTATGTTCACCTAGACAGAGTGGGATGGACCGAGAAATGCTAAGAAAAATAAAAAGAAGGAAGAAGTTCAAGAGATAAACAACGCATCATAGGAAACTACGCCTGACTCACTTGGAGGAGGAGGAGGTGATGAAGTAAACTGAGAAGAGGGAGGGGAAGAAGACAAGAAATAAGAGGGCGAAGTGACATCGTCAAAAGATCCCCTTACAGAGGCCGATACATCAGAGAAAAGAAAGGTTTCTCGAAAGAAACCCTCAACACAGAAGAATTCATGAGCCAATAAGCCTCAGTCACAAAATGTACTCATAGTGGATGATATTGACTTCATCATTGCAGTTGTGGCATATGATTTAGAGGATATCTTGCAACAAAACGAAGCAAAGTAGGAGACAATGTATGACATAATCGAGGCAGAGTTGAAGGGGGTACAACAAGCTCTCTATTCGAGCCCCATAGTGTCTACTATGTCATCATCATCATAATTTGTACAGTTGGGGGATGAGCCCACCCAATTGCAGAGGATAGCAGATGCTATAGAGTCTCGCCTTTTTTGAGTATAGGAAGAAAAAGAGTAGGCCATAGAGGCCTTGAAGCAAGAAAAGGAGGAAGCCCTAGAGAAATGTCGGGTTGTGTAGCAAGAGAAAGATGACCTTAGAGAAAAGTTCAAAGAGGACAAAGAGAAAATCCAGAGAGAAAAATACCATCTTCTTGTAGAGTAGATTGGGGTTAGAGAAGAAGTCACTAGAGCACTTCGCTATGTTCCAGGATTGGCTCAGATGGAAGAAGCGACAACTAAGAGCCAAGTGGGGAAGTTCATCGAGGTCATTCAATAGCTTTAAGAAAGAGTAGCAGAGCTAGAATTGCAAGAAGTGCCTAGCACGCCACAACAAGTAAGAGATCAAAGGGAAGAAACTGCCAGGAGAGCAGTAGAGATAATTAAGGCATTGGCCTTAGAATGCAAGAAACTTAGTAACCGAAGTGTGCAAACTTATGAGCACCTTGCAGAAGACCTGGAGCTGAGGATATTCGAGGCACAAATCTAGGAAACGAAGAAGCAGGCGTCGACCATGCAAGCACAACTGAAGCAACTTACGACCGTTGAGAAGATGAAGAGATCACAGGAACAACGCACAGTCCAATAGTAGGTCACTGCCATTCAGAGTCGAGTCATGGAGGTGACACAACGACTCCATCCGATGCAGGATGAAGCCTGCACCCTCTTTGAATAAATCGAGGGACAAGGATCACAACTGGAATAGGTGGTTGCATCAGTGGAACAATGCCTGGAAGGGCCTATCACCGAGAAAGTCATTCAGGATTTCGTCGAGCAGGAGGCTCTGGCGAAGCAGAAATTCGAGGCAACTCGAGCTAAGCTTGAGGCCTTCAAAGCAATGTTTCCTAGATCAAAGTGACTCAGGACAAGTCATAGGTGAGTGTTGGGGGCCTGTTGGCCCTCGACCAAGTTTTGTGGAAACATTGGTCATGTTTGACCATTTTTGGGACTTCGACAATATGGTCGAAGATAGTGTGCCCAGGTGAAGCGGAGATCACATGATCTCTCCTTTTTTGCGGGATTTTTGGGATTTAGGGTTTATGTAACGGGTATGGGATGTCAGCCCATGGGTTCACCCATGCTGAGGCCCCTTTTTTTAATGTATAAATAAGTATCTAGGTGATGTAAGAAGTAGACCTAGAAATTCGATACCTTAGTGGTAATATTAGTTATGCGCAAGAGGATGTGTTAAGACTTGCAGAACTAAGTGCAATCGTTTTGTAAGTGCTTGGTGTAGACAGACTGTGTAAGGCTTTGTGCTTTGATCCAACTCATGGAAGGAGGATCTGGCGAGGTGCACGTAGATATCTTGTCCTATGCAGAGTTGGCTTTGTGGCTTGGTGCTTGTAAGGAGATTGAAGAGACTAATAAAGAAGCAAAGAAGAGTTGGTGGATGTAGCCCCACATTGGGGTGAACCACATATATCTTGTGTTGATGTTCTTTGTGCTATGTTGTTTATTTTTTTTATGTATTTAATTGCTTAATCCATTGATGCTTAGTGCTTTAGGTATGAATCAATGTTAGATCTACTCAGATGTTATATGCTAAATGATTAGATGTACTTAGATCTTGATTAATACTGTGTTGTTTTGTAATCAAGGTTTGACCTGCGATGTAAATAAGGGTTAAAGACTAATGAATGTTAATTGCTAAGTGCTATGTTAAGTATTGTGATCACAGATCTGTTTCCTAGATAGGTTGCAGACACCTGATTCCTGCAACCCCCCCTGCCTCAACCTCGGGTGAGACTTCATCTGCTTCACAGGTGTTGCTGAAAGGGCCGATAGTTAGGGTTTTTTTGGTGCGTTGTTGAAGCGTTGAACCCCGGGTCTGCCCTTGTGACAACAACCCTAAAGGGCCCCTTGTCCACACTAAGAACCAGTTGGATATTGCCTCAAAGACATGCTATAAATGAAGGCCATGGGTGCACTAAGAATTTAAGAATCTCATAGTATTGTTATGTTGCCTCTATTCTCCTTCAAGAAACCTCTTTTCTTCTTTGATCATTCTAGCAACATCTCAATAAGATATTCCACTCACCTCTTGAGGGAATAATCTTGGATTTCTTCACTATTTTCTTTCTTGTTTATCATTGTAATAATATCTCTCAAATAGGGGACTCAAGAGCCCTCCCAAGGAGGAAGAGGGGATCCATAAGTCCTCCTTTCTCTACGATGTTTTCCAACTAATATAGTTTTCCATTGGTGGCATAATCTTGGTCATTTGGTTGATTGATTTTGGTTCAAAGTTTCTTATGCATTTTAGTTTCATTTCCTTAGTTGTTTTTAGTTTATTTCTTGTTTATTTCATGTGCTTGAATTGTTTAATTCATACACTAACCTCTGCCTTGTCTAGCAGGCCCAGCTAGACTCATAAGTGCCCTTGTTTTTCTCACCCAAGTGACTAAACAGACACAATAGTTAGACATGGAGGTTTATACTTCTCACAACTACCATAATATCAACACTCCCTCCTATATAGGGAGGTATTAACAAGTAGCATTGTCATAGCCACATAGGATATCTCATGATCACAAGAAACATCATCATTATCAATATCATCTGATAGCATCCTAGCATCAAAATATATCATCAACCACATCATCTCTCAAGGTCATACTCCATTTCAGTAATCGGGCATGATGTTGAATAAGTCATGTGTTGGACTTAGCACACTCAACATAGTTTCTTGCATAAGTCACTCAGTCAATAGAGTGATTCAAGGACCATTATTCTAATCTGGACATACATCCTAGAAGAATAGTTGTCCCAACAGATGTTGAATCTCTCCACTACATCATCTCTAATTTGTACTAGCATTATGCGAATGCATCATATCTAAGATGTACTGGAATTATTTGGAGTACCATCTACATCATCTCTAATCCGTACTAGAATGATGTGAATGCATCATATCTAAGTTGTACTAGAATGATGTAGATCAATGCCTCTGCATCATCTCTAAGTTGTATGATCATATATAAGTTGTACTATCATGATGCTCTGCATCATATCTAAGTTGTACTAGCATGATCATATCTAGCATGATGTGAGTCATCTACATCATCTCTAAGTTGTATGATAATATCTAAGTTGTACTATCATGATTCTCTGCATCATATCTAAGTTGTACTAGCATGATGCCAATGCATCATATCTAAGTTGTAATAGCACAATGCATATCAAGACATATGTATCATATCTAAGTTGTACTAGCATGATGTTGAAACATCATATCTAATTTGTATTAGCATGATACATACCAACAATATGTCAACCTTGACCATTCTCCACAAGGAGAATGTCTTTCCACCAACACACTGACTATCCATGATAACATATATTAGCACTCCCTCCTAACTAAGGAAGTCATCTCCTCCATTTCAACCAAGGGAGCGATCTCCACGATTCCCAGCATGTCCCTCAAGTATGCAAACTTTATCTTGGACATAGGCTTGTCAAACTATTAGTTGTCTGCTCATCGGTGGAGATGTACTGGACAACCACTTCTCCCTTATGGAATTTATCACAGATAAAGTAGTACTTGATCTCAATGTTCTTCGACCTGTCATGGAACATGGGGTTCTTTGAAAGCTTCACACAGCTTTGATTATCAAAATGTATCACATTCAAATCCAACACCTAATCAACTAGTCCAGAAACCAGCTTACAGATCCATACTACTTCCGTTCAAGCATCACAAACTGCAATATACTTTGCTTCTGCAATGTTGAGTAAAAAATACTTATGTTTCCTTATATCCCATGATATCATAGCAGATCCCAAAGTGAAACATACACCATAATTACTCTTTTTTTTCATTTTCACTCCCTTCCCAATCTGAATTAGTAAATCCATGCAGTTGTACATCACTATTTGAGGCATATCTCAAACCATATTTTAGTGTCCCACGAAGATATATCAAAACATGATTTGCAGCTATCTAATTCTCATGTCTAGGTTCCACCTGGAACTGGATCAACGTGCTCACAACAAAGAAAATGTTTGGTCGGGTATTCACCAAACACATTAATGAGCCAATCAACTACTGGTACAGGGGTGAGTCTACTGCATCAGAATTAGAGTCTCTCAACTTCCTCATATCTATCACCATGGGAGTTTCCATGGATTTGCAATCCATCATCCCAAACTTCTGAAGGATATTTACAACATACTTCCCTTTCCCTAGGAATATTTCACCATGCTTCTACCATACTTCTAGTCCCAAATAATAATGCATGATATCAAGATCCTTCATACTGAATTCAGAGGCTAGCTCCTTCTTAGAATGAATAATGAGAGGATTTTCACCTTTCAGAAACAAATCATCAACATATCGTAGTAGGATCACAGGTGCATCATTCACAACCTTGTAATAAAGGTTTGGATCATCATAGCTCTTAGAAAGTCCAAGTCTCGTCAAGCAACTATCAATTCATGCATACCAAGCTCTTGGAGATTTCTTGAGTCCATACAAGGCCTTCTTTAATCTACATACATGGGTATCTCTTAGGTGTACCTCAAAACCTTGAGGTTTCTCTATGTATAGTTCTTCCTCAATTACTCCATTGAGAAAATTAGTCTTTACATCCATCTGATGTAAACTCCAACCCATGGATGCTGCAAGAGATATGATGGCTCTGATAGAGGTATATCCGAAAACTGGAGCAAACTTCTCATCATATTCTTCTCCCTCTTGCTAGGAGAACCCTCTAGCCACGAATCTCACCTTGTATTTATCGATACTCCCATATATTTCATGATTTATCTTGTAAACCCATTTTGAAGTTACAACAAACTTTCCTTTAGGTCTAGGCACAATTTCCCATGCATCATTTTTCATGATAAATTGATATTATTCCATCATAGCTTCCTTCCATTCTTTCTTCCTCACTGTTTCCTCAAAGGTGGAAGGTTCTACATTGACAAGAATTGTCATGAGTGTTGCATAACTAGAGAATATTTTGTTCCTCTTTCTTTCCCTGAAGGTGCCTGATCCAAAAACAAAGGTATTACTGATAAATTGGAAGTTTAGTTTATTGTACTTTATGCATCGGATCGATAAGAATGCAAAATACATAAACTCATTAACTTATTGTGGAATATAAAAGGTGACTTTTACTTGATGTTTATAAGTGAATAAAGAGATCATCCATTAATAACCATGTTGGAAATTACAAGAAGAGAACAACAAAATAGAAAGAGAAATAGAGACAAGAACTTGTTAACAGAGTTCACCAATCGTTGGCTACGTCTCTGGGCCCGCTTCCAAGTGGAGTACCTCTTTATTTCTCTTTAAATGCTCAAAGTTCTCTTACATAGGCTCTTTGTTGTTACATTACATGCTTTAGATATGCTATGCAAGACCTCCTTGCTCAGATTCATACATGCATCATCAAACTCCTCTCAACAACATGAGAAAAGGCCAAAAATTACAAAGATGCTCCTTCAAATCCGTCCATCAAAAATTCTCCCCAAAGCTTAAAAAATCTTGTTTTATATAGTTTTCAGGCTCAAATGAGGAAGCCCAACTTCCCCTCAAGATCTGGCCTCTTTCTGGGATCAAACCCCCCTCCAAATGGCCAAAATATCCTCAAAAAAACAATTCTAATCATTATATCAGGAAAAAATCAACTATAATTGTCAAAACCTATAGTAAAAAAACCATTTTTGCATAAATTTGGGCTTAAGACCCCAAAATGTAGCACATGCCCCTCAAATAGTGGTCATATGCACTAAAAATGGCCAAGCGTTGGCCCCAAGATTGCACTAGCACATGGTTTTGGTGCACGTATCATGGAACCTCCCCTTTAAACGTGCTCTGGTGGTTAGGTGAGGCGCCCGTGCCTTGGTTGTTTTCTTATGTAACCATGGGTTGGGGCTTATCCCTAGCCCCCCCTTTCTGCCACATTACAATATGCATTTTAAATAATTTTAATGTGGCTTGTATACACAAGGCACTCACATGGCGCATTTTGATTTGGACCATTCCCAAGACTTTTCTATGCCAAAAGGTCATGGGATCGAATCCCATGAGCTACAAAATTTTGGATCAACCACCGAATGATGGGGTGCCACATGGCACCAAACAATTTTCCTAGAATGTGCCACTTGTCCAATTCTGATTGGATCTGTCATCTACCCAGTAAACTACTGCAATGCTGCCACATGTCTCTACCACATCTGCATCATTAAATAGCTTTGGTGATGTCATGTTGACGTCAGCATTGACTTTTTCCCAGTTGACCTTTGACTTTTTAGTTGTTTGAGAATCTGATCAAAGTGCAATAACTCTCTCATAAAGAGCCCATTTGAGAAAGTAAATATATGGACGGAATCAACATGACGAGACGATCGCAATGGAATTAGTTTCACTCAATTCCAAGAAATTTAATTTTTGAGCATTTTCTGAGCTTGGGGAGCCTCCTGGATTAGTACCACTGGGATATTTATGTCTTTCTTCTTCTTGTAAGGTGGATTCTAGCCATGTTGGTTGTTCTATGTTCTTGGTTACAATAATTGGTTCTACATGTTCAAGTGGCTAGTTTGGTTCTTCATTGGGATGTTCCGGTGAACATGTACTTTCTTCCTTGGGGTCCTCATATTCTTCTTCATCATTGGAGTCTATGGGATCTTCTATATATTTCTTGAAGGAAATATTCTCATCAAAATTTATGTCCCTACTAATTTCAATCTTTTGTTGACCTGGGACATAGATTTTGTAAGCTTTTGATGTATCACTATATCCAACGAATATGCTCTTCTTTCCTAAAGGTTCCAACTTCTTCCCTTTGTCCTTGGGAACATGGATATAGACATGACACCCAAATATCCTTAAATGTTCCACACTTGGATTCTTTCCTGAGAAGTCTTCTTCTAGAGTCATTTTCTTCAATATACGATGAGGACTTTTATTCTGAATATATAAATTTGTCATAGCTGCTTCTCCTCATAGAAACATGGATATATTTTGGTCATTCATCATTGCCTTAACATATTATTCAATGGAAAATTTCTTTCTTTCTTCCACACCATTATGTTGAGGATTATGTGGGACAATTAGCTCCCTCCTAATCCCAGCTACTTTATAAAAGGAAATGATCTTTTTGGAGGTGTATTCTCCTCCATTATCAGATCTTATCGTCTTGATCTTCTTATTTGTCAAGTTTTCCACTTCAGCTTTGAATTCTTGGAAATTTACAAATACTTGATATTTTTTCTTTATCAAGTACATCCAAGTATTTCTTGAGAAATCATATATGAGTGTTACATAGTAAAGAGAGCCTCCTAAAGACTTCACTAGAATAGGACCACATACATCTGAGTGTATCAGATCCAATATCTCCTTGGATCTATTCTCACTACTTGGGAATGGTTTCTTAATATTCTTCCCAAGTGCACATCCTTTGCAAATACCTTCGTTTATTGATTGTAGTTATGGTATGCCTACAACCATCTATTTTAGAGATGGAAATTATTGATAATGAAGGTGATAATACCTTCTATGCCATAACTCACTAGGATTGAGTTCATCATGTACAATGGCTTGAGTATTCAGACCTAGGAGTTTATACAATCTTCCTTCACGTATCCCAGTAACTCTAGCATCTTCTATTTTTTAATATTTGGACCATACAAGAACTTTTCCATTGAAAAAGGTTGTTCTATATCCTTTGTCTTCCAAGCAAGAAATAGATACTAAAATATTTTTCATACTAGGAACATATAAAACATTCTTAAGATGAACATTGTTACTTGATTCCATTTCGATAGAAGTTTTTCCCAATCCTTTGACTCCATAAGAGATATTGTCTCCAAGTTCCACTTTATGAGAGGTTTCATTTTTCTTCATGCTTGAGATATTTTCACGATCACATATCATATGTCTTGAATTTCCACTATCAATCAACCACATGTCATCTTCAAAGGATCCTGTAAGAGATGAGTAGTAGAATAAATATATTTATTCATGCTTGGATTTCTTTGAAGGTTCTTCATCATTGGAAGCAGACACATGGTGTCTTTCCTTTCTCTTCTTTGCTAGTTTAGGTAAATCCCTTTTGTAGTGTCCATAATCATGGCATCCATAACATTGTACCTTTGACATATCTCTCTTATGATTGAATTTATTTCTTGAACCAATTCTTTTCTTACCTTCGTGTCTCTTGAACTTTGTTGCATAGGCTTAATCATCATATTCCTTTTGATATATTCCTTTTGAGTTTATCGTTGTCTCATCTTGTGAGAAATAGGTACGAAGTTCTTCAAGCATTGAAAAATCATTTCTTATATTCATACTTGTAGCAAATACATCCCATGATCTAGAAATACCATTAAGTGCTATATTCACAATTTCCTTCTCTGGAATAACTTCTTCAATGGCTTGTAGTTGATCTCAACAAACCATTGAAGAAGTTATTCACAAAGTATGAGTCTAAAATTCCATCCTTAGTCATCTTTGTGTCACAAAGCTCATTCTTCAGACTCATCACTTGTCCAATATTCCTGACTACAAAAAGGTTAGTTAGGGCATCATACATCTTCTTGGATGATTCAAGGTTGGATATGTAGGGTATCAAGTGATATTTGATAGATTCCACAATGATAATCATAGTGTTGATTCCATTATCCTTGAAATTTTCCATCACTACAACATTCTGAGGTTCAGCTTCTTTTCCTACTTCAAATTGTGGTTTCACAATCTTTCCCTTCACGATATCTATAATTTTTTTATTCGCAAGGATGAGGTAAATCCTTGTCTCCCATGATTTGAACACAAACAGGAATGCAAACAGCCCCGAGCACCGTAATCTTGACAGATAGAATAATTCTGGAAGAAGTACCAAACCCAACAGATAACCAAGTGATAACGCACCTTTCTCCAAAGGTAGTGCACCAAGAAGAAAGTCTCAAAACCAAAAACCAAGAACAATACCCACCTGCAGTCATTGCAGCTGCACTCCTCCTCCATAATTACGCACCACTTTATCTTGTGTGAGCTTGTGAATGAGAGTGTGTGTCCAAATGAGATAAAGCACCCTCTATTTATAGTGCTCCTTGTCAACTTTCTAGGTTGACTTCTCTTTCTAGAGGATAATACTTTATTATTAAATATATTACTGAGCCGACTTGTCTTCTAGGGTTCTTACACATCTGTTTAGGGTTTCTCTAGCTTCTGGAATATTCTAATCTATTCATAGGTTACACAAGGAGGTTGATACCTCTTGCAACTAGCATAATATCAACAAACTCCACCATTTATTTCCTTCAGGAATTCCTTGGCTTCATCCCCTTTTAAAATCATTGTCAACACTAAGAGTCTGAGCATTTTATTGAAGACTGGAGGGGCCAAAGAAATAGGGGACTCTCCTTGTAGATGGATTATTCTTTAATTCTTATCAAAAACATCGATGCAACACAAAAATAACTCTTTGAAGTCACAAACCTATGGAACACAACCTACCAGAGAAATTCCTAATGTCCAAATCTAGTTTGAAATCCTCTCTAGAGGTGGCAATGAGGAGTAACAATTGTATTCTCTTTACCACTGAAACCTTTTATCTTCCCGTCCAAATGATTTTATGGTATATCTACAGAAGTTTTTGTTTCTTCTGGTTGTCATGCTTAATGAAGTTGGTGGATTAATGTATAGTCCTTTTAAAATGTTATTACCAAAGAAATTTTTTTTATCATAATATGTTTTAGGAATCTTGATTCAAGATTCATTAATACAAATTAAATTTAGAATTGATGAAGGATTGTCTCGAGAAAATTTCCGTTAATAACGACCTTTAAATACTTAACCCATTTTTTTATTTTCGATATATTTGCATTAAATTCTCATCGTGGAGGGTGATAAGATAGGATATGAGTTATCGTGAGGGAATGGAACCAGGAGTGTGTGGAGGAATAATTAAATAATCATGAACCCACAGACCCATAGTGGGAGTTCAAAAAATTGACTAAGGATAAGGAATCAATCGGACTGAGAGGATCAGGGGTATGTGTGGAGGAACCAAAAAATCACCATGGCCCACAATGAAGATTAAAAATTTGACCAAGTGTTGAGACATGTTGGAACCCAAAGTTTTGGGTTCACTTTTGTGTGCGTGCATAAACGTAAGTTGTGTGTGCTCATCCAGTAGTTTTGTGAGTGCCTAAGTAGATGCATGAAAGAATGTTGTAGTGCATGTAGCAGACTGAGTTTTGTTGAGTAGCACACCAAGTTTAAAGGTGGTCAAGGGAACGTCGACACGATTTTTTTTAGTTGAGCGCATCGATCTAAGTTTTTTTAGTTGCATTGGAAATAAAGAAGAAGCCCTCCAAAAGAAAGAAAGGAATCATAGGGATATCCCCTGAAATGATTACTGCCAGTAGTAGATGAATACATTGGGTGGCCAGAAGATGAGCTAGACAGGGAAGTTAAGATTTCTCCTGATGCAGAAAACCTACATGGAGCCCTGGAAGGTACCAAAAGTGTGTGAGGATGTTAGATCAAACAAGCGAGTGGCATAGAACATAAAAGGACAATGCTCCCCAACATAAAGAGATATAAAAGAGAGCTCTTAGCTCAAAAAGAGGTTGGTGAATGGGGAAGGCATTGATACCAGAGCTTAGATTTTTCCTAGTGCAGTTATGTCTTGTAGAGAGAAGTCTCATGTGTCTTATATCTGTCCGAGTCTTACAGTTTAGTGCAAGGTGCATATTGTTGTATTCCAAAAAAATTTATAGTAATGAGATGAAATATTATGTTGTGCAACTCAGTTATTCAACACATTGTATGTTTCTGAGATGATGGAATATGTTCAGTAATAAAGCTATATAATTTCTATTATATTTTTTGTTTGTCATGAATGAGTAACACCTATGCATGTATTGTGTTAATTCTTAGTCCTTGTGAGGTTATCAAATATGAGTTACATAGATGTCATTTTCAATTTTGTTAGTTATTTGTGATCCTCCATCATCGACACATGAACTTACGGTCTCTATGATCCTATTTGCATCATAGAGACCCAAAATCTCATGCTAGGAAATTATGTGGGAGAGGATGTTGTTCCAGAGTCAATGAAAGGGGAGACCCGGACTACAAAGAGACTTGGAATCGAAGATATCAGTAATGATAGTAGTGGTAGTGAGGACCTAGGTGATGAAGACCATACCCTTTGGCTATTGCAGTATGTTGAAAACTTGAGAAGAGGAAGAGTACACATGTGTATTGTGCAGGTTAAAATGTTTGATGCATCGATGGACTCAAAAGAGGAAGCATAACACATTCACACATTGACAGTCACCTTTGACTTGTTGTCGATATATTCGACTTCAAATTTACCCAGTCGAACCACCTTGAATTTCATCTTGTTGTCTATATCTTCGAATTTGACTATAATTCAATCCACCTCGAATAGACTTTCACTACAAAGAATATAAAAACCCAACAACATGTTCCTTGGAGTTCTTGATTGCTCCCATTTTGACGAGCTTGCATTTCTCATGCATTAGAGACTAAATGAAAAGATCTAATGTGGTAATTTTCCAAGATGCTCTCAAAGTGATCCTCACTGTATGGAATGTGGAGACAAATACTGCATACTCTGGTCCCAATTTTGACAAAATTTCAAGAATCAATTGTTTGTGTTGAGTTGATTTATCGATCCCACATCCTTTTAGTTGAAGAAGTAGGGACCTGAAATTCATGAAGAATTCTTGGATATTCTCAAAACTCTTTGGATCTAAAGATTTTAATTCAATCTCAAGCATGTGAGGTCTCATCTCATCTTATTTTCCAAAGATACCTTCTAGAGTGGTCCAAATCATGTTTGTAGTAGCACATGATTCAACATGAACCAATACCTCGAGAGAAATTGACATACAAATAAGACTGAATGATGTAGCCAATAAAATTTGATTCATTCACAAGATATAAGAACCATGCAAACACATGAGAATGGAAAAAAACTCTCTTTGTTCCTTCTCCATCCTAACTATTACAACGGAAGTTCAACCCCTTATAACTACTATCTCAAATTTTCGAAAACCACTAATTTTAGAAAATTCTCACTTGACTTTAAAACTGACCAATAACTAAAATTTAACTAGAGAGGAACTATTTTTTAACTCTCTTTTCTGATTAGGTGCATAAAATAAGAGATAACTGACAATTACTAATTTAAAAATTCTCAAAAAAAAGACTAAATCCCCAATTTGAGGCCTTATATGAAGGAATTTGGCTCTAGAAAGTGGAGAAACAATGTGCAATCTGAAGGATCATATTGAAATGATAGTGAACTCTTCAAGATGCAACTCCCTATAAAATTGTATACCAAATAGATAATCGAGTTAAAATTTATGACCCTCGAAAATCCCCATATCATTCTCGTTTGGTTGAAAAGAAAGAAACTCCTGCAAGTTACTGTCTTCAAACTTTTTCCACTTAACGAGATCTAGGTTTAGAAATTCCCCCTCTATAATCCATCTACTCTATGTTGGTGCTATGCCTTCCCACTAGTCCATATATCAATTGTATTGGCCTTGCCGAGTATGAAGGGTATTCTTATCTAAAATGTGTGCAATATTTTCCTTTTTATTGCTCTAAATGGCCTGTTTCCAATCCACCTTTGCCTCACTTTCATCACCCATATCGTCCCCATGGAAGATATATAAAGAAGAAACATTGAACACAGGGGAAATATTGAGATCAACTGGTAAATCAACCTTACAATCATTGTCATTAATTTTCTTAAGAATCTTGCAAGGACCAATTTTTTTATACTTCAATTTGTGGTAGGTTCCTCTAGGAAAATTCTCTTTTCATAAAGAAACCATCACCAAATAACCTTCATTTAATACTTGGTATCGTCAGTGAGCATCTTTTATAAAAAAAAAAAATATTAGTGGAATGTATTTTTTGTCTCACCTGTTGCTGCAACTATTGAATGTGTTCTGCAAATGTTTCCCCATAATCATCGATCCTATCCCCAAGCAGTAGTTGCACCAAATCTAGGAAACTGTCACATACCCACTACCTAAATCGGATTTTTCTGGTCTTCTGCCGGACCAGAAACCCTAAATATCCATGGAGGCCCAGCGTAAACTGGCTCTTTCTCTCTCTTTCTCCGTTCCCATGTGATCGCGGGTCATGATCGCGGTTCAATTTGAACGTCATGCCTATTTGTATTTCGCACCTCGGCGCTACAGTAATGTCTAATCGTTCAACTCTGCAACCATCAAACCCCGACAGGGCTAGAGACTGGCCAATGGGGATGAATCCCTACAGGGTCAGCAAATGACCAATAGGAACAAATCCCAACAGGGGTAGAAAACTGCCAATGAGAACAGGCCCCATCACGCGGTTAAGTGGAATACAGGTGGCAGAAAGGGAAACGCGACATGGTGGTCGACATGTCAGGAGGGGCCCCACTTCACACACCACATTATTCTGGACCACCCCCCCATTAAAGGCAGAATGGAAAGGGGGGTCTGGAATCCACTTGAGCGTCGTTGATCCCGGTGAGTTAATCTTGACCGTTCGAGAGCTGCGTTTCCAATTACAGACCCCCCCCGCCGCCATTAAAGGTAGAATGGCAAGAGGGATCTGGAAGGCATCCTCAGTCGTAGATATGGGTAGGTGGACTCTGGCCATCCAGATTTGTTCACTACTTACCCTACTATGTGCTCGCGCCCCAGCGTAAAACTGGCATCTCTTCCTCACATCGGACGGTCGTTACGGACCCTGAGATTTCCCGAAGGAATCTTGTCCATCCATCGGGACTTAACCACATGCTAGTGTCCCGACATTATGAATCGGGATTTGTCAAGGCAAGAGCCCAAGTTTTTGTTAGCAGAACTCCCAAATCCCCGATCCCCGATTTTCCCGAAACGGGTAATCTCTCAACACGTCACTTCCTTAAATCGGACAGTCCACAACTGCTCCGGGGTTTCCTCCCAGGAAAATCCCGATCCCTTGTTGCCAGGACTCTCGATCTCACGATTCCCGATTTCCCAAGATGGGATATCTCATGACACGTGGCCTCCATCCATCGGATAGCTCAGATCCATCCCGGGCTTTTCACCAGAGAAAAATCCTGAACTCTTGTCAACAGGAATCCCAATTCCGCGATTCCTGATTTCCCGAAATGGGTGATCTCTTGACGCCTGGCCTTCGTCAATCGAACAACCTAGATCTATTCCATGGTTTTTTGCCCCTATATTCTAGAGTATTAACCCTCGGGTAACTCCTGACAGATCCAACGACTATCGGGTTTTTCAGCCAAGATCTGATGGCTCATAATGGTTCCTACCCATGCATTCTTCCACGACTCCCTGGGAGTGGAAAAGATCCACAGTCCAGATACTCTCATGAACCTTGGGGATCTACGGTCCTAAACTCTTCGCTACCCACGAAGACACTGGAAAACCAAGTGGTAAGGCATTTAACGCCCTACTTTCTCCTACTAATCTAACGGTCGTGGGTGACCACAGATTCCCCAATGAAATCTCATCCATCGATTAATACCTATAAGGTTAAGGTACTTAACTTTCCAGCTCCTTCCTCCGATCTGACGGTCATGAGTGACCATAGCTCTCGCGACAGGATCTCATCCGTCGATTCGTTACTTCATCCTTATGCTATCATCTCGGTTTTCAAGAGGATTGTTCCTCCTTATGCAGGGTCACTAAGGCCTTACGCCTTCACAACCGCCTTCCCGGTTCTTGATGGGCTTTTCAAGGAAGGTATTTCTATGGGGAGAATTACTCAAGGTACTACCTGAGGTATATAAGGATGTCGTCCTCCCGAGAGCCAGGCGTGAAGTTTGAGTTGGATCAGTACGCACAGAAATAACAAATTCATGAGGACATAAACCATACATAGTCTTTCCATATAAATATACAACTACTAGTACTGATCAAAACACCATACAATCATTCTTATAATGAAATCATTCACAGTTTCACAACTTATGAGCATAATTATCAGAATAAGCACATATATACATTTCAAGATGCCAGAGGAAAACACTTATCAGAGATAACACCATGGGGTCAAGCAACTGCTGAGAGGGGTGCTCATTTCCACCCAACCGTAGGCTTAGCGACTCCGAGCGGATTTACCAGTAGCCACCCCCGAGATGAGACCACAATGCCATGAGATTGCGTCTCTGTTCGCCAATGACTAGGAGCGAAGGTTGCAATCCTTCCTCTCTGCTATCACTCACTCTGCATATTGCCAGAGTTCTCCCCTCGCGTCTGCCCCCCTTTCACTTCTACTCCACGCCTTATCCTCTTCCGAGGTTGCGTGTGGCGCGATTACCCTCGCGTTGATCAGGTCTGACGGCTCTAAGGATGGGAGGTTCACCTCCCATCCCTCATCAAACCATCTACCTACCAGCCTACAAGAAATTTAATTCGGGGCCAACTAGCCGCTTTTGGTTCTCCGGGCCAGTGGAGTCCAAATACGGTATTAATTCTTGGTGGAAGTTAACGCCACCTTTCCAGGTGCCTTCCACCGCCATCATGGTCTCTTTTTCTGCACATCCCCTCTCAGCAGTCCTGCAATAAAATTCATAAGGTTATTCACATTCATTGACCTTTTCCTCATGGTCCATTTACATCACATATTCACATTTATGAGTTTTCCATAGTTCTTGGCCAATCTAGTTATTTTTACAAGTTGGGGGAAATAGGGTGTTACAATTCCCTCCCCCTTAAAAGGAACATCGTCCTCGATGTTCTTATCTATTAACATGAATTCCATGTACATAAGTAAACAAAATTGGATATGCCTGTCTAATGGCATCCTCCATTTCCCATGTAGCCTCATCTGGGCCAAAATGTTTCCACTGCACCTTGACCTGTGAAATGGTTCGGTTCCGGAGCGAGGTTTCCTTTCTGTCCAGTATGCATTGGGGTTCTGGTAGAAATTCTCCCTCCGGTTCCACCTCGATCATAGACCAGTCAATTATATGATTAGCATCATGTACATATTTCTTCAATAATGAAACATGGAAAACATTATGTTCTTTTACTGTGGGAGGAAGTGCTAGCCGATAGGCTACAGGTCCCACTCTATATAGAACCTCAAAGGGTCCAC
>ML809595.1:34916-64998 GCA_009831015.1 Picea engelmannii | reverse complement strand
CCTCTACCACCTTTCTTTTGGTGCCAGTGGCTAACTGTACCAACCATGGCTTAGTTTGTTTTCGTGGCTGTAGCTTACACTTATCAACAGCTTTAGGGGCTATATAACTCAAATTTGAACCAGGGTCAATCAAAACAGACACCGGATGGTTGAAAATCATACCTTCTATTTCCACCACTGAAGCTTGGTGGTCATCTTGATTATTATCCAAGGCCGCATAAATCTGTGGCACACTCCTTGCCACATCATTGACTGTGGTCGCTTCCTAAATGTTATAAACTTTCCGATTGTTCTGTTGTTAGTGTGGACAGTCTCTCAGGAGATGCTCTTCTCTGCAACCCCAGCATTTCAAAGATTCTCTTTTTGGGTCATTAGTCTTCACTGGTATAGGTCCAGAAGTTTTATTTCCATCCACCGAGGGGAAGTTATGCTGGAGTACACTCTGGGATGGATTGTTCGTTCTGGGGTTCTTCTTGTAGTTTTTAAATCCTGAGGATTTGATCCCCTTTTTCTGAAATTTTGAACCATTCTTCTATCTCCAGTCTCCACGAGACTCTGCCCGATGTCCATATTGTTCATGACAATATGTTGCCTTTCGAATAGTATCTTCTAAGGTCTTTGGCTCGTCGAATTCAATTCGGTTCTGGTATTCCTTGGGTAGCCCACTAATGAAGTGTTGTGCCTTCACCTTCTCTGCTTTGATGTAGGGTACATATCGCAATAAGTCGAGGAATTTGTTGACATATTCCTCTATAGTGAGTTGCCCCAGTTTGAGTTCATAAAACTCTTTAGCCTTTTCGTCGAAATATCTTTCCGACAAATACTTCTTCCGAAAGTACTTTTCAAACTGTTTCCAAGACAGGTCCTCCTCGCAGACCCCTTTCATATTCTTAAGGTCTTCCCACAAAATGGAAGCCTTTCCATTCATATTGAAAGTGACCACTCGGGCCTTCAAATTCTCTGAAAAATCATGGACTTTGCAATATTTCTTCAGTCCAAGTAGCCAAGCCTCGGTTTCCTCTCCCTTCTTTATCTCACCATCGAAGGAGGGAGGTTTGGCCTTTCTGAATTCCTCAAATTTATGACTCTTGGAAGTCTTTTGCTTCTTCTGTTTTCTTCGAGAATAGGAATTGGCCCTGCTACTGGAAGAGCCTTCTGAATCACCAGCTTCCTTCTCAGTGGAATCGTCTGGCACTGGTCCCTTACCTCTGGGGTGGACCTTTCTTAAGGTGCTTCTCTCAGTATGGCCACTGATACGACCATGTTTCTACATCTCGGGTTCATGTTGCATTTGTCGTTGTAGGTCAGATAAGCTCTACAGTAAAACTGCATTCATTTCAGTTTGTTTTTCTTGTTCTTTCATCATCCTTTCATTGTCGGCCTTGCAGCTTTGCAATTCAACCATGAGACTCCTCACAGTCTCGGCTAGATCTGGAGGGGTTCCTATTGCTCTTATTTCGTCAGACTCTTCGTCTCTGTTGTGGGATCCTTCTCCCACCTCTTGGTGAGTTACCATACTCTGCGTCTGTAAATTCCCGCGGTTGATCGTCCTCTTAGGTGAAAAGACAAACGCTGGTTGTTAGTCAAGAGTTAGATATATTTTTTATAATCTGTGCATAATTTATAATTCTTTTACATGCATACACAGTAGGGTTCTCATTTCCAAGTTTTCAATCATGGACAAGAGAGTTACGTTAGGGGGTTTCTCTTCATAGGACTACTTCGAACGGAGCTTATGCGCAACTCGTTCATGAGCCCAATCAGGCCGAGTGTTGTAACCATGCTTTGATACCACTTTGTCACATACCCACTACCTAAATCGGATTTTTCTGGTCTTCTACCAGACCAGAACCCCTAAATATCCATGGAGGCCTAGCGTAAACTAGCTCTTTCTCTCTCTTTCTTCGTTCCCATGTGATCGCGGGTCATGATCGCGGTTCAATTTGAACGTTGTGCCTATTTGTATTTCGTGCCTCGGTGCTACAGTAATTTCTAATCATTCGACTCTGCAACTGCTGAACCCCGACAGGGATAGCAACTAGCCAATGGGGATGAATCCCTACAGGGTCAACAAATGACCAATAGGAACAAATCCCAACAGGGGTAGAGAACCGCCAATGAGAACAGGCCCCGTCGCGCGGTTAAGTGAAATATAGGTGGCAAAAAGGGAAATGCGACATGGTGGTCGACATGTCAGGAGGGGCCCCACTTCACATACCACACTATTATAGACCCCCCCCCCCATTAAAGGCAGAATGGCAAGGGGGGTCTGGAATCCACTTGAGCGTCGTTGATCTCGGTGAGTTAATCTTGACCGTTCGAGAGCTGCGCGTCCAATTCCGGAAGCCCCCCCCATTAAAGGTAGAATGGAAAGGGGGCTCCAGAATGCATCCTCAACCATAGATCTAGGCGGGTGGACTCTGGCCATCCATATCTGTTCGCTACTTACCCTAATGCGTGCTCGCGCCCCAGCGTAAAACTGGCATCTCTTCCCGAAGGAATCTTGTTCGTCCATCGGGAATTAACCACATGCTAGTGTCCCGACATTATGAATCAGGATTTGTCAAGGAAAGATCCTGAGTTTTTGTCAGTGGAACTCCCAAATCCCCGATCCTCGATTTTCCAAAAATAGGTAATCTCTCAACACGTCACTTCCTTAAATTGGACGGTCCACAACTGCTCCGGGGTTTCCTCCCAGGAAAATCCCAATCCCTTGTCGCCAGGACTCCCGATCTCGCGATTCCCAATTTCTCGAAATGGGAGATCTCACGACGCGTGGCCTCCATCCATCGGACGGCTCAGATCCGTCCTGGGGTTTTCACCAGAGAAAAATCTCGAACTCTTGTCAACAGGAATCTCGATTCCGCGATTCCCGATTTCCCGAAATTGGTGATCTCTTGACGCATGACCTTCGTCAATCGAACAACCTAGATCTATTCTGGGGCTTTTCATCCCTATACGCTGGAGTCTTAACCCTCGGGTAACTCCTGACAGATCCAACAACTATCAGGTTTTTCAGTCGAGATCTGACGGCTCATAATGGTTCCTACCCATGCATTCTTCCATGACTCCCTAGGAGTGGAAAAGATCCACGGTCCAGATACTCTCATGAACCTTGGGGATCTATGGTCCTAAACTCTTCGCTACCCACAAAGACACCGGAAAACCAAGTGGTAAGGCATTTAACGCCCTACTTTCTCCTACTAATCTAACGGTCATGGGTGACCGCAGATTCCCCGATGAAATCTCGTCCGTCGATTAATACCTATAAGGTTAAGGTACTTAACTTTCCAGCTCCTTCCTCTGATATGACGTTCATGAGTGACCACAGATCTCTCGACGGGATCTCATCCATCGATTCGTTACTTCATCCTTATGCTGTCATCTCGGTTTTCAAGAGGATTGTTCCTCCTTATGCAGGGTCACTAAGGCCTTACGCCTTCACAACCGCCTTCCCGGTTCTTGATGGGCTTTTCAAGGAAGGTATTTCTATGGGGAGAATTACTCAAGGTACTACCTAAGGTATATAAGGATGTCGTCCTCCCAAGAGCCGAGCGTGAAGTTTGAGTTAGATTAGTACGCACACAAATAACGAATTCATGAGGACATAAACCATACGTAGTCTTTCCATATAAATATACAACTACTAGTACCGATCAAAACACCATACAACCATTCTTATAATGAAATCATTCACAGTTTCACAACTTATGAGCATAATTATCAGAATAAGCACATATATACATTTCAAGATGCCAGAGGCAAAACACTTATCAAAGATAACACCAGGGGGTCAAGCAACTGCTGAGAGGGGTGCTCGTTTCCACCCAACCGTAGGCTTAGCGACTCCCAGTGGATTTACCACTAGCCACCCCCGAGCTGAGACCACGATGCCATGAGATTGTGTCTCTATTCGCCAGTGACCAGGAGCGAAGGTTGCAATCCTTCCTCTCGGCTATCACTCACTCTGCATATTGCCAGAGTTCTCCCCTCGCGTCTGCCCCCCTTTCGCTTCTACCCCACGCCTTATCCTCTTGCGAGGTTGCGTGTGGCGCGATTACCCTCGCACTGATCAGGTCTGATGGCTCTACGGATGGGAGGTTCACCTCCCATTCCTCATTAAACCATCTACCTACCAACCTGCGAGACATTTAATCCGGGGCCAATGAGCCGCTTTTGGTTCTCCGGGCCAGTGGAGTCCAAATACGGTATTAATTCTCGGTGGAAGTTAACGCCACCTTTCCAGGTGCCTTCCACCGCCATCGTGGTCTCTTTTTCTGCACATCCCCTCTCAGCAGTCCTGCAATATAATTCATCAGGTTATTCACATTCATTGACCTTTTCCTCATGGTCCATTTACATCACATATTCACATTTATGAGTTTGCCATAGTTCTTGGCCAGTCCAGTTATTTTTACAAGCTGGGGGAAACAGGGTGTTACAGAAACCCATAGGATTTCAACCATAAACAACTTGAAATGGAGATTTACCAGTAGATTGATTCGCTAAACTATTGTAAGAAATTCTACTTGAGGTAAATTGAAATCCCATTGCTTGGGATTCTCTCCAACAATTTTTCGTAACAAGTTTCCCAAACTCTAATTTACTACCTCGTTTTGACCATCTATTTGGAGGTGATAGGAACTATTGAAATTTAATTTAGTCCCCATTTTATTCCATAAATTCCTCGAAAAATGACCCAAGAATCGAGTATCTCTATAAGAGGTGATAGTTTTTGGAACCCCAAGCAATCTAACAATTTCTGGAAAAAAAACAATTCAGCCACCCTCAATGCATCAATAGTTTTCTTACAAGCAATGAAATGAGCCATTTTAGAGAACTTGTTAGCAATCTATAATTTACCCAAGGATGTGGAGGTAGTCATAGAGGTAACATCAAAACCACTTCGAGTCAAGGATCTAGCCCTCCAAGACTCAGAGAGGGATCTCTCAGTATGATTTAGCTTTGTTTGGGTTGGATATTAGGCTAGTTATGATAGATTTGGGTTTGGTTTTTAAATGTTTGGTTGGAACAACATAGGAAAACCATTGGGAAATGGATTCAAAGAGGCTGAGGTGATCAATTTGCAGAAGTATCAATCTAAAGTGAAACAGGGCAAGGTAGACATACTACTGGATCCGGTAAATTTGAATGAAGTGAGATAGAAGAAAAGAAAAAGGATCAATCTAGCAACAAAGCAATGAATAATTCTACCACTAAATATCAGAAGAAAACATTTATATTATCCCCAGTAAGAATCAAATTGTATCTTTCAAAAAATTATGTTCTTAAGACTTCTATAAGATAATAAAGAAAGGAAAAACATATGGAAACAGAGAAAACAAATTACAGAAGAAACACTTCACCAATAGCTATGGCACATGAATCCTGAAACAACTGATCTTGTACCCATGCAGTTTTGAAAGAAAAGAGGCTTTGTGAGCTCATTACAATAATGGGAAAATATTCTTTCAATAGGTTCCAACCCCCCTATTTACTTTTTCAAAACTGTATTTATAAGTATATTACATGAGAGAGTTCAATCATGAAACTACTAGCTAATAATTACATCATAAATTTACAAAACATGACAATGTTTATCATAAAAAACTATCTCCAACAAATGATTTCCATCTGGTAGCTCCTTCCTGATATCTCTAATTGATTCTCCACAAAATAAGCCTGACATTGCATGAATAGCCCTGCACTACCAGAACTAGAGAACTTTGACAACTGTTCCCACCAACAAAAAATTGTCGTTATCATAAGTATGCTCCCAATTTTGGAATGATTTCTAAACTCCCAAGTGATCGTGGTCTGCTGCTAGGTATACTAATTTGATATACATCAAATTTGGGAAGATTCATTGTGATCTTCAAATATAATTATCATCTATTTGAGTGCTCCAAAATTAGGTTTGACGGCCACATGGTTGCCAAATATCTAGATCTGTTGATGATTTTTTGGAGTCAGTATCTCTCACCTGTATTCATTGAATCTGGATTTATCTTCATGCTAATCCTCTGCCTTCTTCGAGCTCAATACCATACAACTTGATTTGATATGCCAAATTTCTGTAGGTTGCAACTTTTCCTCTTCCTCAACTGCTGCATCAAAATGTTGAAAGAGACTTCACTGAATGCTAGAATTATTTTGCAATATCCTCTCAAGATTGTTTCTTCTAAGTTTTGAGTTGGATACCCTTTGAATGTTCAACTACTTTCTAGTTTGCAGCCAAAGTTTCCACCTTTCCTTATTGCAAAATAAGGTTTAAATAATAAAAACAAAACAACTGCTAGTTTCTAGAAACATCAAGCTAATCATAAAATAAAAGATAATTTCAAATCCATTTCCAAAACCAGCTTTCGAACTATGAAGTTGTTGGAGGCCTTTGAATTGATATTTTGATGCTAGATGTCCACTCGAATTTGGAGTTATCTAAATTGGATCTGAAGTCACGGTTCCACCTGTGTCTTTAGCTTCCCTTTCCTTTTATTATGGATCTAATCATAAAATCAGAGGTTTGATCCTCTGTCCACTGACATTTTTCCACCAAATTTGGAACTTGACCCTCAAATCTTGTCAACATGTGTTTATTTCATGTTGTGAACATCTGGGTGGTTGATTTCCTTGAAATATAGGATAAGATATGCTTTATCTCCATGTGTCATGCAACCTTGATATCATCATCTCATCAACTTCGTTTGAAAGTCTACCTCCAAGATTTTCTCCTGGAAATACATACTTGGAACTGGACCTCTGGTTTTCAAATTCTCAATGCCTGCATCAATGTTATCCACATACTCCTTTAACATCAAAACAATTGCAAAATGGTATTAGCCTAACCTTTTTTGATATGGTGCATTCTCCTAGAAAACAACTCCACTATGTTGGTTTCATTGTTGAAGGTGTAGCCAATTGATAGTCTTTTCTTGGGGTGTGCAGAAAAACATTGTAAAAATGCCTTTTTATCTACCCAAATGTCTCCATGCCCAATTCTAAAGCATTGATTTCCTTTTGTGGGAGACCACTATGAGAAATTTTTCCTCTTGATGTGTCTAGAACTAGAAAATCCCATTCTGATTTTCACTAACCATGCTATGAAGAAACTACAGTTAGCACAATGCATTTTGTGAAGACCTAGACAAAATAGGAGCATCTAAAAATGTAGAAGAATTTTCCCTTGTATTTTCTCAAAAAATAGTATCTGAATCTTGTTTGGAGATAATATGTTCTCTCAAGGGTTGATATTTAGTCTCTTCAATTTCCAGTGAAGGTTATGAAGGAGACTGAACATGTACGATTGTTGGGGAACTACCTCTAGGAGCCACTGGTAGCCTATCAGACTGAGCCTTGAAGTATTTCCCAACAAGATTTCCAATTACACTGCTCTGTTTTTAATGAATCTATCAATATCTCAGTTTAAAATCCCAGGTGTGAAAAATATGAGCTATGGAGCCATTGTTAAATTTTGTTTTCAAAATCGAACAACTTGGTGGGATTCGAACTCTCAAGACCACCTACAAATAAATATAACATCGCAAGAAAACCTCCACTCTTGGATGATATTGCTTGGTACTTGATAGGTGTAGGCACTTTGTTCAATTAAACGCGACACCGAGCACTTGAAAATAACTGGTGTTATCGATGCTTGAGCACTTGGACATGTGCATTGCCCTATGTTGAATGCCAGTCACAAGACAATAATCCTTAACCCAAAGTGCAGAGAAATCAAAATTTTCAAGAAACTACTTATGAGTATTCATATTAAATGAGTCTGCCAACTCCACACCATCAAGATCATGTTGATATCCATGACAAATACAAGAACTACCGACATATGCAACATCAACATGAAACCACATGCCATGATCCTGAGATATTTTTCCAAGTTCCATCTGCAACATCAACATGAAACCACATGCCATGATAATGAAAAGAAGGTGGATGTCTGAGATTATGAATATGTTGCCACCGTCTGTCAAGAACCTATGTTTGCATGTGTCGGGCTATCGATCCCCTAACTACCAAATCGTGGTAGTGAAATGAAACAAGAATCTACACTGCGTGCATACTTCACACCTGCACACATTAGCTACCAATGCATCATCATTTATTGACACCTGTACAGTCCCCTCTTGGCACCTTATACATCCTTTGGACAACTGTGGGGTCGCATTGGTGCCTGGCACTGCGTTTTATATTTTTTTTACTCTGTGGGCAATATCCCACATGCACCGGGTAAAATGTGGTATTGGTGTTTATATAATCCAACACTTACATAGTGTTTTGATGCAGTAAGCCTGAGGCTATGCATTGGATCTTGGCCATTGGGATTGTGTTGGCTTGGCGCTATGGATGTAGGTCCTAGTTCTCGATGTTAAGTACTTAGAGATTGGCCCTCGACCATTATATATTTTTGAGAAAATATTCTTCAAACGATTTTATATTTGGGAAAAAATATTGGCCATGTCTCTATAATAGGCCCAAGAGCCTATTTTTCTTCATAATAAGAAAAAGGCCAAGAAACATAAGCTCCATGAACTTACAAGTCTTTAACATCAAATATAGCACAAAAATATTTTTATTTAAAATAAACCAAAATTGAAACATTTTTGCCCAATCATCACCAGGAAAAGTATAATAAACCTGAAAGACAAGTGCTATAAATATCCATAGCACATGAAGATTGTTTATTTTACGACATCCCAAGGAGAAGTTCCAAGAGCCTTTTGTCATCTTTGCAAGTTCACTATGCGCTATGAGAAATCTTCTTTAGGGTCTTTTTGAAAATATATTTTGCAAGAAAAACATTCTTTTCAACCCCCAATTCATCCTATAGATATCAATCAACATCTTGATTACCCTATAAATTATAGGGTCCTAACATAACCTATCAACAACCACAAAAATATAATCATTACCTTGTGTGTTTTGGAGCCCCAACACAAATTCCATGCTCAGATTTGTCCATGGGTCTGTGGGCACTGGTAATGGAATATACAACCCTGTGTTTTGTGAGTGTCCTTTATACATTTTCAAACCACACATCGTTACACATACCTAGTTATATATGTTTTCATATCTGGCTAGTAATACTTATCTTTGATTAAGGATAGTGTCTTATACTTTCCAAAATGTCTTTCCAAACCACTGCTGTGAAGTTCTCTCATAATATTTTCCCTCATAGAACCAATTGGAATGCATAGTTGTTTTCCTTTGAAGTGGTAGCTATCTTGCATAAAATATTCACTCTAAGTAAGATATATGTTCTCAGTGACTGAATTCTTCAATTTTTCCACAATCTCCCGAAAATCGTTATCAGACACATAGATATCCTTTAATGCAGCAAACCCAATTACTTGATTTTCCATGGTTTTTAAAAGAACAGTGCATCGACTCAAAGCATCTGCAACTTGATTTTTTCATCCTCATTTGTGCTTCAGAACAAAGGTGTATACTTGTAAGAAAGAGACCCATTTTACATGTCTACTGTTCAATTTATTTTGGGTGTTGACATATTTTAATGCAATGTGATCGCTAAATAACACAAACTCCTTTGGCACTAAATAATTCATCCAATGTATGTTATAGCAAGATTTGTCTCACCCTATGCAAACTTGCACAAATGGCCTTTTTCCATTTCCCTATGCAGAATTGAAGTCCCTTTTTGCAAATACCAGAGCTAAAAACATTATTTTTCCACATATATGCACCCTACCTATAGTACGACATGCGTATATGTAGGTTGGACCACTACAACCCACGTACATAAAGATTTGTGCCCAAAATTAAAAAATGATGCCAGGTTTCCATGTCACGTCATGAGATTCATGATCCTTGACCTTCCATATACTGGAAACATTTCAACTCGACCCTTCAGTTCCACTTGAAGGCTACAAATGGTCCAAATCCATGCCATGGAAAAAGGGAGAAGAATTCAACTTTGAGAGAAAATTTACTGTAGAGAAATTATTCACTTCATATTGAGTCTGCATCCTTTTTTCCTTTTAAGTCTGAACATATTGTTCAACCCGAAAGATATTCCCTACTTGATTGAGAACCTCAATGTATCTCTTATATGAGATTTCCTTCGTGGAGGATTGAAGTGGTGGAGGCTCAGCTGGAAGGAACTTAGTTTTTTGGTTCTGAACCATGCCAACATGGAAGATTGCAATTCATTCACTTCTGTTGATTACATTTTAATATAAATACTCTTTTCGCATCCAATTAATATATTCCAAATATTTGAATTGTTATTCCATGGGCGTATTTGTTATGAATGTTGATGTATTATGTTATTGAATGTGCTAACATTATATATTATCACCATATTCTTGTGCTTCTTGTTTTTTGAGGACAAGTTGCAGGTGTATTTCTTTGAGTCAAGTGCTCAATGATGGACTTCATCAAATGTCTGGTTGAGGTAGGAATTTTTTCTTGTCTTGCTATCATATTTGTTTATATAACATACCTGAGATTAGAGTTGATTTCTGCAGTCATTTCTGTCTGTTGTGGTTTACCCCTATCCATAGACAAATTTTCATCGTAACAGAATTGGCAACCGTATTGGGGATATAATCTTCTTTTTTAGGGTTTGAAGTGTTTTCTCCATAGATTTCTCTCGTTTATATTGAGTTTCTTGTCGTATGACTGCTTGACAGCCTCTATTCAGTTTGAGTATGAGTTTGTTATCCTTCTCCTTAGCGTAGCTATGTTTTATCACATATACGTGGGTTTTTGCCTAACACTCGTGTACATACGTGTGTTGGCCTTCTACAAGAACTGTATATACATGCTTTTCTCTTGAACAGTCGCATAGATCACCTTTTGTTTCTTGGTTTCTAGGTTTGATGGTTGTTGGGTAGGTTTTGATGATTTCTGAGTATTCTTGGGTCTCTAATATGACTGTTAATTATCTATGGAATGACATGAAATCTTTATTTGGTTGAATTTTTGGGTGGTGCCTTTCTCATCATCTTTTTCATTTGATTGTCCTTGCATCTTGAGATGGGTATTTTGCTTATTGATTTCCTACTTTGTTTGTATTTTTTACAGACAGTAGAGTTTTTATATCAAGTTGTTGTTCAGTCCTTGCATTTTCATTCTATTATATTGAACATACAAAAATATTAGGCATTTTACATTTTTGGCATTTTGATCTTTTGAGTCCTTATCATTGATATTAGTACATGTAAATAAAGATTCCATTTTATTTGGAATTGCATAACTGAATTGAGAATTGCATTTTGAAAAGCATATCATTTATTGGGAATTGAAGTTAGGACTTTTCATTGTATTCATATTCATTTATTTTACTTTTCGAGTCATAACATCACTAGTTTCACGACCACACCATTTTGAGTAAGCAAGGCCACTAAAAGTAACAATTTTATTTTTATAGGGTGCACAAACTAGCTTAGGGTTTAGAGCCTTGGAATAGGATTTTTTGAATAAACTTCTCCAATGCTATTAAATAAACATATGTGTCTGACTAAGGTAGTGGAGAAATCCATTGTATAATCGGTAATATCAGAAGTCTCTGCTTACACCAGAGTTAAGCATGAGGTCACGTGAGGTTGGTTGAGGGGATATCCCCCTGATACCTTCTTAGCGTCAGATATATTTATGTGGATTTATTCATATATGGGGATGTTTCTAGTACCCTTACCTCTGTGAGAGGACGTGCTTTCAAGGTTTCTGGCTTTGTTACCCTGCCCATACGGTGGATCTGACTTATGACTATTTGCTTATGCATCGGTTATATCGTGGTTTCTTAGTTTCTTGACATAGGTACCACATAGATTACTTGCAGGGGTTATTTTGCAGGCACCCTGGGTCAGATAAGGGTTGGCCAACACACAACCTTTATGGAGGATTATAACTAATTCTAATACCTCTGATATTTAGTAGAGGAGTATCAAGCCCCTCTTAGGTGAGGCATACCTACTTTAGAGAAGGAGGCCTCTTTCAGCCACTTTATCATGTTTGTGTGCATATTGGCCTTTTGATTATTTTTGTGTGCTCTTTCATTACTAGTTGTCCTTGGGATTTATTTTTTATATCTCGATTCTTGTGTCATCATGGAGCCATAATAGATTCCCCATGGGTCTTGCCACTTGTTATAGTTACCACCGCATTTTGAGTCTTTTCCTTCTAAAATGCATAGAGTTATCAAATGTGGTACACACACCTCCACTCATCAGACTTGTGATAGTACAAGGATGAGTACTGAAAAGAGTCATCAATACACTGGGAGTCCTTCGACTCCCATACCTACTATAGTTAATGGTACCCCTCCAACACCTTCAACCACAATGGTTGTAGTTCCAGAGGTGCCTATTTTCACCTCTACCCGTCCTATAGTGAACACTCAACCTATAGCCACAAACCCTTTTGGGTTTCTTTGTCACTCACTGGACTATAACGTTCAGTCCATCCTTATGGCCTCTAGTCCTTTTTCTTATTGTATGTCGAACTTAACATCGCAGTTTTCAACCCCCATCCCAAGGGATGGTATGAATACTAACGTTGGACTTGGGGGCACAACTCCTCCATATACTCCATTCTCATTTGGTGGTACTCATGTCCCTCAAACGACTCCTACCATTGGAGGCATTACTCCTTTTAACCCCAGGTCTAATCATGTTACTTTTGGATGGAGTAACCAACCTAGAAGACAATATACTACTCATGTTCCATCCTTTACACCCACCTCCTCTGTATCGATTATAAACAATGCGTTTTTCATGACGAATCCACCTTTATCCTTTGAATTCACACCCGTGGGAGGTTAGTTTCATACCTTGGGAAACCCCCAACCTAGAGCCACTATACCTGGGGAAAAATTTTACAATCCTCATTAGAACATTCCTACTAGAATGGTTCCCAACCAACCCCTCATGAATTAGTCTGGAGGATGGTCTTATAATCCCAGAAAGGGCCATGGTGTTGAGCAGAACCCTAGATGGGATGTGATTCCCCAACAATAATATTTCTAGGGAGCTTGGGGCCAGATGCCACAACCCCGTCTCCTTTTTATGGCCATGCTCAATATTCCAAACTTGTCTAATTTAATGAATGAATCCATACGTCATGATCCTTCATGGCCCTCCATCCCCACTAAGATTCCTTCAGATATTCCAAAATTAGAAGGAATAACTGGTGAGGATCCTGGTGATCACGTTACCACTTTTCACCTTTGGTGCTCTTTGAATTCCCTTAACGAAGATTCTATTCAGTTAATATTGTTTCAATGCACCCTCATGGGGGTTGTCGCGAAATGGTATATTGAGCTACCTAGGGGGGCATACAAAACTTTTAATCAGTTGGTTTTAGTCTTCCTCAACCACTTCCAATTTTTGGTTCGTTACAATGCTGGCATAGAACTTCTATCGACCTTTCATTAGGAAAGGGCCACTCATATCTCAGATCGCATATATGAGTGGCATAGATGGAAGAGCTTGATGAAGGCCTACATACCCCCTAAATTCTTGCTAAAGTGGTTCCTTAAATATCTCTTGCCATATATTTCGAAGGATGTTTCTACATATGGGGTTAAATCTGAGGAAGAAATGATTTTTAAATCCCAAAAGTTAGATCTCTTATATTCTTAGTCTAGGATGTTATACAAGATTCTTCCAGACACACCGAGGTCAAACTATGACCCTAGACAAAAGCCCGAGCCTCATGCCGATGGAATTTTAGGTCCCATCAATGTGAAATCCACAGACTCGGTGACAAGTCACTTGAAAGACTTGTCTCTAAACTAGTCTGTAGGAGGGCCAGGTTCATCTATGTCCTCCAATCCCACTCAGTCGGTAGATGTACGTTTTGTGCAATCGTCGACTAACCCGAATGGTAACTAGCAACTAGGAGGGGAAAAGAAGAAAGGACGTAATAGTAATTGTAAGGGTTGGAAGTATAATAATAAACTCAAGGACAATGGTAATAATGAGAAGACGAATAATAATGATGGTGAGGGAAAGAACGAAAGGTGAAAGGTGAAATTTCCCTGTAATCTTTGTACAAATGATCACCTTGCACATTTATTCCCCAAACTTGCGGAATTTGCGAGGCTTTTATCTCTACCGCCCTCCATGATGAATAATCCTTTTCCACATAACCACCACATGGCCTCGAGCTCCATGAATGATGGAAATGTGGTGAGTGGGAGTCAAAACCCACCAACACAAGAAGTTGATCATTTATGCATCAATATTATTAAATCTGAGGTTAATGTAGCCACTCAGTCTCGCGATTACATTTCTCCACAAACTATACCTGCTCTAGCATCTCCCCCTCCTCTAGAGATGCCCTTACAAATCAAAAAACTAGAGCCCCTTACCTCATATTCCGAAGGGAGTACTCAAGAGCTCTACCCACAATCCTAATGCTAGAGCTGCCCAAAATTACTCTATTGTTTAGGACCTTGGTCAAACCCCTTGTACGATGTTAGATTTGGAGGTACTCCAGATGTGTCCTTCATAGAGGAATTACTTGTTATCTATGTTAGGATCTATAGATCCTTTTGGATCGAAATTTATCAAGTTTGACGTCACAGATGTGAATCCTCGCTTGACTTACCATCTGGAATTCCAAATCCATGTGGGTTACTCAAAGTATAACATCAAGTGTATTGTTGTTGATGAAGGAACTACAACATGTGTGATGCCCATGGTCTATTGGAAAGCCCTCGACTCTCTGACCCTTTCTCAGTCTCTGACCATGTTGATTTCTTTTGAAGGTAGTTCCTTTTGCCCTCACGATATTCTTCCTACCTTTCTGATCCAGTTAGGTGGGAAGATAGTAGAGGTGGATGTTGAGGTGGTTGATGGGCCCCTCGATTATAACTTGTTACTAGGACACAATTAGACTTATGATATGATTACAATCATATATTTCATCTTCCTTACTCTTTTGTTTCCTCATGATGATTGATGAGTTTTCCTTTACGTATGCTAGTCCCAGTGCATCTATTGGACCGTCGATCCCCATGATCGACAATTCTTAGTTGACAAACGAGAATATCGGTGTCAAAATATATTCATCCCTTATGGATACCTTCGACTTCATGGCATCGGTTCACCATATATATGCCATTTCCAGTAGGCCCATTACATCAGAGAGGTATGTTCCTTTCCATAATTCCTATTTTAAGGATCCTTGGACCATACCTTCCTCGACGACATCTTGTGAAGGTCAGTTACATTCTGGAATGGACATGCCACCATCGGCAACAGAAATTGTGTATCAATTTGTTCTTGACTCTTCCGTTGATCCAAATCCTATTACCTCGTAGACGGACGAGGAGGATCCTGTCCTCAAGCCCGTGTGGGACACTTCATCGTATTGTTCACATGATAGCCTTGATGAAAATTTTCCTTCGAATGAAGCTATGATTGAGGCCATGAATGGTTTTGACAAACCTTGGGATGATATGAATCATCGCTCTTATTTTCTCCCATAGCTTGCTATAATCGAGAAAGATGATCTTAGATCTACTTTGAGAGAGATAGTCAGTCACGCCATAGTTCCACTTGATACGAATATCATTTAGGCTGAACAAAACATGGTGAGTATCTCCCCTACTGTCACGATTGATATCTCTTGTATCCATGGCAAGATTGAAAATGTATACATCGGTGTGGATTGTTCGCCATAACAAATTCTGATCTACACCAAACTCTTCAAGGAATTCTGAGATGTATTCACTTGGTCATATGAAGAGATGCCAAGAATCAACCCTCAAATTTTCAAACATGAGATTAAAAATTACCCGGATGCTAAGCCTATTCGACAACTTCTTAGAGCTGGAAATCCATGGAAGGTCCCCGCTATTAAGGTAGAGGTAGAAAAACTTCTTAATGATGGCTTTATCTACCCGGTTCCCTTGACTGAATGGGTATCCAATCCCATTCCTGTGAATAAAAAGAAAGGAACCATCTATGTATGCATGGGTTTTCATGACCTGAACAAAGCTTGTCCTAAATACAACTTCCCGACACCCTTCATCGATCATATTCTCTACGAGTGTGCGAGAAGAGAAGTTGTTTCTTTCTTGGATGGATTTTTAGGGTATAACAAAATTCAGATTAAACCTGAGGACCAACATAAGATGAAATTTATTTTCCCTTGGGGTAATTTCGCATACCGGAAGATGCCTTTCGGCCTTAAAAACGTCGGAGAAACCTTCCAATGAGCTATGACCTTCACATTTCACGATCTCAAGCATATAGTCAAAGCCTATCTTGATGATGTTGTTGCTCACTCCTGTAACAGAGTGGATCACCCTAAGCACCTTTGGCTAGTATTTTAAATATGTCACCATTATTGCATCCAATTGAACCCTCATAAATGCACCTTTTGCATTAGGTTAGGTCGTCTTCTAGGAATTTCCGTCTATGATACTAGGATCATGGTAGATCTGTTAAAGGTTGAGGCAATACTTCAATTGCCTCCCCTGTGAACTATTCACCAACTTCAAGGTTTACAGGGGAAAGATATATTTTTATGATGGTTTATAGTGAACTATGCCAATATTACTAAGGGTTTCATGCGTCTCTTGAAGAAGGACACTTCCTTTATTTGTGATGAGTGAGCCCAGGAATCCTTCGATTCTTTGAAGAAATACTTGGTATCGATGCCTTTGTTGAAGTCTCTAGACTACAATAGAGATTACTTGCTTTATGTCTCCACGTCTGAAGAGACAATTGGTATGGTGTTGGTTCAAGAGGATGATGAGCTCCATGCGCACGTCATTTACTATCTTAGTAAAAAATTAGTCGACCTTGAACTCAAATATTCTCATGTTGAAAAGCTAGCTTTGGTTGTCGTTCACACAGTCCAACGGTTACAACATTATATATTTCTTTGAAAAAATATTATGGTTTCCGATGTAAATCCATTTCAATACATCCTTACCAGGTGTATCATAGGGGAAAATACAATAAATGGATTTTCATTCTACAAGAGTTCGATCTCAATTTCGCTTCTGCAAAATCCAAAAAATCACTAGTTTTTGCAGAGTTAATATCTGAATTCCCTCAATTAGATGAGGACATTATTCATGTTGATTCATTTTTGGATGAACACATTTTCCTTGTCTCATCGTCAGACCCCTGGTATGGAGACATTGTTCTCTATCTTCAAACTTTAAAGTTTCCTCAGTATCTCTCACGAGATGATCGACAACGTATATGATAACAAGCTAAGAATTACCTTATCTTCGATGACACTCTGTATCGTCTAGGAGTAGAAAATATCTCACGTCGTTGTTTAACTCACAAAGAAACCGAGACTGTTATAAATGACTGCCACAGTGAGGCTTGTGGTGGTAATCTATTTGGTCTTGCGACAACCCAAAAAAAATTGTGAGCCAATTATTTTTGGCCATATATATTTAAATATTGTCTCAAAGCGGTTAAGAAGTGTCACCCCTGCCAGGTGTTCACTCAGAAAATGCGCTCGCAGCTAGCCCTGCTCCATCCATTAATTACTGTCAGTCCCTTCACCAAGTGGGGGGTGGACTTTGTGGATTGCAACCCAACTTCGGTTTAGGGGCATCAACACATTATCATGTCCATAGACTACTTTACTGTGTGGTTTGAGGCCATGCCTATAGATAAATATGATGGGAATACTATCGCCTTCTTTGTATTCAATCAAATTATAGCCATGTTCAAAATCCTGAGTAATATTGTCACTGATCATGGCAATGATTTTCAGAATGAAATGATGGAAGAACTAGCATCAAAAATGGGGTTTAAGCATGGTTATTCTTCCCCTTACTACCCCCAGGAAAATGGTTAAGTAGAGGCCATGAACAAGTCTCTCAAGACCATTCTCCAAAAAATTGTCAGCCAAAGAAAATCTAACTGGCATATAATGCTTTATCCAACACTTTGGGCATACTGAACCTCGGTCAAGACTTCCACCAGTTTTTCTCCTTTCTAGTTAGTACACGGTGTGGAGTCAATATTACATATTGAATGTGAAATCGATTCTCTTATATTGGTAGTTGCGCTCCTACCTGACACTTCCAATCTCAAACAATGCCTCATGCACCCAGAGAGTATAGATTAGCAACGTCGAGATGTCTCTACGGCTATCAAAGCAAATTAGAGATGTGTCAAGGTCCAATACAATACGTATTTCTATCCTTAGTTGTACGTTGAGGGTGATTTGGTCCTTCTATATAATCAAGCCAAAGAACCACTAGGGGAAGGCAAGTTCAAACCCATGTGGCGCGATCCCTATATTGTGTGACATGTCTTAGAAAAAGGAGCCTATGAATTAGAAGATTATGAAGGGAACAAGTTGGCTAAGCCCAGGAATGGGCTCTATTTGAAAATATATTACGCTTGAGCCCCAATATTGGTCATAACTCTTTGTATACTAATGTAACTTAGTGTATATATATTTTCCCTTTATTTTATCTTCAACTTGCTTATCGAGTTTTCCCTTGGTTGGAAGATGTCAATGGAGTCTTTGGTCTACCTAGGATTCATATACGGAGCCATTCATCATACATGGAACTTGTCTTTCGTCGCTTGGGTTGTTTACCCACCTAAGGGCCTACTGGTGTCTGTAGGTGGCGTATGCATAGGGCCATCCACGAATAATGTGGCTGAATATAGCGTATTTATAGAAATTTTGCATGATTCCATTTCACATAGTATTCACTCTTTAGATGTTCGCATGGAATACCAGTAAGTAGTATGTTAATTGAATGACAATTATCATGTGCGTGAACCTACTCTACTCCGACGATTCCTACAGGTACGAATTTTGGAATGACAGTTTGATTTTATTACTTATCGTCACATACCTAGAAGTTCTAATTATGTATTTGATGCATATGATAATTTTGTTTTAGATTGTCATTTGTAATATACCAGATATAAAATGTATGCAGAACTGAAATAAAATGCTATTAATGGTAGAATAACAACAATATAACTAGAACATTCACCACAATAACATTGAAAAGATATAAGAATAGCAACAAAAATAACACTTTGAATATGAAAGCAATGTTCACGGGCCTCTTTGAGGGGGAAACCTCCAGTTGAACATATCTCTATTACAATAATATCCAAGCTAGGGTTATCATACCCTTGAATCCTATTTATACTAAAAAGAAGCATCTATAGGAAGATCCTTCTAGAAGCAGAAGCTTCTATTAGGTCTTATTACATCCTCCTTATTCTATTTTATTGAAAGGCCTTATTAATATTGACCTTTATTACATCCAAATATATTGTTCTACCTATGTGTGGGTTAGGACCCTAACATTTCCGCTCCCTTAAAAACAACCTTATCCTCAAGGCTTGAGATGGGAAATTGCTACAGAATGGTAGCTGGTTCCCAAGTGGCGTCTACTGGAGTTGTATATTTCCACTGTACTAGCACTTCCTTGATGGTTCTCTAATGTAGGTGATGCTCACACTGGTCCAAAACTGCTTCTGGTTATAGCCAAATGGATCCTTCTTCAACTAACTCTGGAAGGTTGGTTTGAATTTGGCACTTAGCTCCAATCACCTTCTTTAAGCATGAAACATGAAAAAAAGGATGTAGCTTCGAATTGCTGGGAAAATCTAACTGATAGGCAACTTGTCCCACACGCTTTAGTATAGTATAAGGACCATAAAATTTGGGTGCTAGCTTCTGACAATGCTTGGCCTTGAGGGAAGTTTGCTTGTAAGGTTGCATTCGAGGAAACACATGATCCCATTTTGCAAATTGATGTTCAGAGAAACCTTGATCTTCTTGTTGCCTCATGCGATTCTGTGCCATGACCAAATTATCTTTGAGGGTATGAAGAATAGCCTCTCGAACTGTAAGTGTTAGGTCAACTGCCTGGACCTTTGAGGCACCCAGTAAGTATGAGAGAACTGAAGGTGGCCTCTATCCATATACCACTTCAAAAGGAGTCATGCGTGTAGCTATATAGTATGAAGTGTTGTACCACAATTTAGCTAGGGGTAGCCATTGAGCCCACTAATTTTTCTTTTCCGAGGAAAAACACCTCAAATATGTTTCCAAACACTTGTTGACAACTTCCATTGGGCCATTAGTCTGGGGATGATAAGATGTGTTGAGATGCAATTCAATGCCTTGTATCTTGAATAGATCTTGCCAAAAACTGCTTGTGAAAGTTGGGTCGCGATAAAAAACAATAGAGTGTGGCATGCCATGAAGCTTGAAGACCTGATCCATGAATATTTGAGCCACCGTGGATGCTGTAAATAGGTGTTGAAGGGTGCAGAAATGAGCATACTTGGAAAGGCGATCAACAACCACCATGATGACAGATTTATTTCCCGATTTGGGTAAGCTAGTAATAAAATCCATAGAGATATCCTTCCAAATAGCAAGTGGAATCGGGAGTGATTGTAGTGTGCTCGATGATTTGACTGTTTCTCCCTTGTTGCATTGACACACATCACAGTCAGCTACAAAATTACGAATGTCCTGTTTCATACCATCCCAGAAAAAGGAACGTTTGACCCTGTCATAGGTTTTGGTGAACCCAGAGTGCCCTGTTGTGGGTGTAGCATGAAGCTTAGAAAGTACCATAGATTTAATCTTTGATTGTTTACTTAAATACAAATGGTCTTTGTATCGAAGTTCCTCATGGAGCCAAGAGTACCCTGGGGAAGCTGGAGCTTGGACTACAATTGGTGATTCAACTACGAACTTTTGGGATCTTGTAGCCATTCCTGGTGAACAGCTTCGAGCCAATCTGGTACAATGAATGAAAGAGAAAAAGGGGATCCTTCACCTTCATATTTTCGAGAAAGTGCACCTGCAACCACATTGTCTTTTCCTTTCTTATAAATGATCTCATAATCATATCCAAAGAGTTTAGTCACCCATTTTTGTTGTTCTAGGGTGGAAATGTGTTGTTCCAGAAAATACTTGAGGCTTTGATGGTCTGTATTAATTTGGAAACATTGCCCCAATATATAAGGACGCCATAGATCCACGACATGTAGAATAGCCAACATTTCCTTTTCATAGATGGATTTGCCCAGATTTATTTCAGATAGTTGCTTGTTGGTAAAGGCCAAAGGTCGACCCTCTTGCACAAGGACATCACCAATTCCTTTCCCTGAGGAATCACATTCCAACACAAAGGTATTTGTGAAATCAGGAAGGGCAAGGACTGGAGTGGTGCACATGGCCATCTTCAAGGTCTGAAAAGCTTGAGCAGTGGTTGGAGTCCAAGTGAAAGAGTTATTTTTTAGGAGAGCAGTGAGAGGTGCTACAATCTTCCCATAATTCTTAACAAACTTGCGATAATACCCTGTTAAGCCTAGAAATCCATGCAATATCTTAAGAGTCTTTGGGTGAGGCCAGTATTTCATAGCTTCAATCTTTTTAGGATCCACCCTGACGCCATCTTTTCCAAACAGATGACCCAAGTATTCTACTTTTGAGGTGCCAAAAGCACATTTAGACTGTTTCAGGAAAAGTTAATGTTGAGAGAGTAGATGGAGAACTCAATCCACATGAGGAAGATGGTATGTCCAGGTTTTTCTATAGATGAGGATATCATCAAAGAAAACTAAGACAAAATGGTGGAGAAAAGGATGGAAGACATGATTCATGAGGCTTTGGAAGGTGGAGGGGGCATTACACAAGACAAAGGGAATGACCAACAACTCATAGTGGCCCTCATGAGTTCTAAAGGTAGTCTTGGGAATTTCTGCCTCTTTCATACGTATCTGGTGGTAGCCCGAATGGAGATCCAATTTAGTGAAGAATTGGGTGCCACTCAATTCATCCAGGAGGTCATCAATGATAGGAATGGGGAATTTGTCTTTGATGGTAAGTTTGTTTAGGGCACAAAAGTCAGGACACATTCGCCAAGAACCTTATTTCTTCAGGACCATGACCATAGGAGACAAGTAGGGGCTCATACTAGGGTGGATAACGCCTGCATTAAGGAGTTCCTGTACCATTTTCTCAATTTCATTTTTTTGGGAAAAGGGTTGGTGATACAGATGGATATTGGGAGGAAGGCTTCCGGGTACAAGGGGAATGGAATGATCATGAACACTGTGGGAAGGAGGGAGGCCTTAGGGAGTGGAAAAGACAAATTGATGTTTAGAAAGGATGGCTTGGAGGTCTTGCGGTACTGAGGGTGTCTTTGTTGCTTGTATGGCATGGAGTTGGGCGATTACACCAGAATGACCCTTTTTGAGAAAATTTTACATGCGATGGGAACTAATGATATCAGGTGAATCGGCGGTGATGCCTTGGAACTTATATTGGTGTCCCTCCTGGTTGAATTGCATGGTTAAGTTTTTAAAATCCACGAGAATAGGACCCAAAGTCCTTATCCAGTCTGCACCCAACACAATATCACAACCTCCCATGTTGATAGCAAACATATGGGATTTCAGGTGGTAGTCACCAGTTTGGAGACACACATTTTCACAACGCCCTCCACATTTCATGGAACCACCATTGGCAATCATGTTTTGGAAATTATTGATAGCATGGATGTAGCAATGAGTTTCTTGGGCAATGCGGTGAAGAATAAAATTATCGGTGCTGCCACTATGAACCAGAATGATGACCTTATGATGCTTGATGTAACCGATTAGCTTGAGGGTTTGGGGAGTGGAGAAGCCAGTGAGAGCATTGAGGGAAATGATCGGTTCTACTTCAGGAGGGTCTGAGGGAGGGGTTATGTCAGTGGATTCAGGTGACTCAGACACAGAGGGAGTTTCTTCATCTTCTTCCGAAATCTCCTCGGAGATTGCCATAAAAATATTTTGTTCTTTACACTTGTGGCCCGAAAAATATTTGTCTTCACAGTTATAACAAAGGCCTTTGAGTTGGCGTTCAGCCATTTCAGCCCTGATCAATTTTTGGATCTTTAGTGGAGCAGAGGGAGTAGTGGGATTTACTAGTTTAGGGCGAGGAATAAAGGAGGGTTTGTGGTTTTGAGTAGATACAACATGTTGTGATTCTTTATCTCTTTTGGTAGGCTCCACCCAAATCTCAGGCCGAGCCATGAGGACATGGGCCCAAATTTCATCCTTGAGGCCGCTAATAAAACACTCTCAGAAAAAGGCATTAGACATGCCCTCTATTCTAAAAGCCAAGCGCTCAAAGGTAGCTATAAAGTCTTCCACTATTCCTAATTGTTTCAGCTTTGTCAAACGGCCCAAATGGTTGGTGTCAGTGTCAAAGCATTCATAAAGCTCTGTCACAAAGTGTTTCCAAGCAATATACCCTTGGCGAGAAGTTTTTCTCCATTGCCACCATTGCCAACGTTCTTGATCTAGATGGAGAACACCATACCAAAGTTTGGCCAAGTCATCTGTAATGCCGTATAAAGAGAAGTAATGTTCCATTTGGGTTACCCAACCAGTGGGGTCCGAGCAATAAAATTTGGTCACATCCACCCGTGAAAGACATAGGTCACGTTGAAAGTGATGCTTCTGCAAGGTATGGGAATGAGAGGAATGGTCACCTTCAGTATGTGGAGGTGAGGAAGAGGAAGGGTTATCTGTAGGGATATGCAGTTTGGTGCAGAGTGCCAAAAATACTGATTCAAGCTAGGTGGTGAGGTCTTGTTTGATTTCCCCCATTGAGGACTGCATGGTTGTATTGATGGTGGCAACATTGGCACTAAGTTGTTTCACTTCTTGTTGGGTCTCAATGAGACCAGATTGCAAGGTGTTGAATCGAGCTTCCAAGTCTTGGCTATGAGTACGGGCCATGAGGATGAGGAAACTGAAAAGGGGAGGGTGGGGTAAAAAAATTATATGGATGAATGTGATAAAGGCAAAGAGATGAATCCAATGGAATAGGTCTCAAATAATGGTGAAAAAATTTCCAAACTTGTTTTTTTTTTTTTAACAGAGTTATACTCCGGTCTAAAGAATACTACAGAGAGGAAATGCCCAAATGTTTAACCAGAAAGAAATGTGTATTTACTTGGCAACCCGAACACAGTTGTGTGGCAATAGATCTTGTCTGTTTTAATCTGTTTATGTTTATGTCCCCCAAGGGTTAGGTATTCAAGGGTTCTATAGACAAGGGTTTACCCTATGCTATATCTCTCTGATATATGTGCGGAGTCCAATAGTAGTACTCGGCCCAATATCTCAGGGCACTAAATAAGGAGGATAGACCATACCCTTAGCCATACTACCCGACTACCCAGGTACTAGAGAGTATCTTCCCGAGTGTTGTTCTCGGTGACACTATAGCATTCAGGTGGTCAATCGATTTATCTAAAGAGGGCTTCATGTAATAGGTCGATCTGTACACAGGTGTTGTCTGATACGCTACCACTTTAAGGGGTACCAACAGGGGTTACAAGGGTGGCCAACAGATGTGCGCTTAAGTACCACTTCTATTTCCTACGTGTATGAATCCCTCAACTGAGGGTTTATGCATGTAACGATAGATCTTTGTGGCTTAAAGATGCCAGAATATGTCTCTACCCTAAAAAAAAATTAACCCACACTTTCTACTGAGGAAAGTGCTCTGATACTACTTGTAATATACCAGATATAAAATGTATGTAAAAATGAAATAAAATGCTAGTAATGGCAGAATAACAACAATATAACCAGAACATTCACCACAATAACACTGAAATGATATAATAATAACAACAGAAATAACACTTTGAATCTGAAAGCAATGTTCACGAGCCTCTTCGAGGCGGCAACCTCTAGTTGAACAGAGCTCTATTACAATAATATCCAAGCTAGGGTTCTCATACCCTCGACTCCTATTTATACTAAAAAGAAGCATCTAGAGGAAGATCCTTCTAGAAGCATAAGCTTCTATTAGGTCTTCTTACATCCGCCTTATTCTATTTTATTGAAAGGCCTTATTAATATTGACATTTATTACATCCGAATATATTGTTCTACCTATGTGCGAGTTAGGACCCTAACATCATTTGTCACATAACTAAAGAAAAGAAAACATTTTCATCAATCTACACATTGTAACATAAGTAAATATGAAGAACCATGTTTTTATATATATATCAAAAAATATGATGTTTATAGTACAAAATTGGGGCTAACACCCTCAATATACATATATAGCCAATCTTACAATAGTCATGAAATCTACGCCTATGGAACCGGATGAGTGTCATGATAGCAGACTACGATGTTTGCAAGATGTCAAAAGAGTCGTACCCAAGCACGGGGCACACCCACCACCTATCCTTGCATAGCCTCTGAAATATCCTCCACCTGAACCATAGGAATCCTTTACATCAAACGAGACAGGTTACCCTACACGTTTTGAAGGACTCTCTCTGTGTCCCTTCCCGCTGCCTCATCTCTCCGGTGCCTCCGACGATGTCGTGGAAGTTCGTTCGATCGTCATGGACCTATGTTTGTGTCACATACATGTTTAATTAGTACTTAACATCATCCAAAAATATTTTTGTCTCCTTATACAAAAATACAAAAAAAAAAATGAAATATTTAAAAAATTGTGACATACCTATGTCTTCGTAGGCGAACCCTGGTGGTAATGGCATGTCAGTATATCCTATGAATTCAATCCCTGCATAAGGGTAGTCATCCAGAGTTATTACCTGTCATCTCCACCAGAATAATAATTCATCCTTCTAGGGTGTTGGCACCCTACCTCCCCCCTTCTACCTCATCACCTTGGTCCACCATGCCGTGGCTGGATCATGAGGTCCACACAGAATAATCTCAACTCTAAGTCCCAATCCTAGAACCCACTCAAAGAAAAATCTACAAAGGAGAGAAGTGAACCTGAATTTCCTCTTACTACCCTGTTTGCATTCTGTCAGTTGGTTCTTCATGTTGGCCAGCACTGAGGTGCACCAGTCGTACACCATGGGTCTCAAGAACTCCACTGAGTATAACATAAGTGATCTCGATGCCTGGTGAAAAGAGGTCGATCTTGTGATCCATGTCAAAACGAGGACAACAATATTGAGACTTAGATTATTTATCGCTCAAATGGGGAGTTGGCTCCTGACCTTCTCGGTCCCTGCAATGCAATGAGCGACTATGTATTCCTCGATTTTCATGCCACTCCTAGCTCCCTGAGCTTTGAGGTTGACCACCTCACCTCGACGTGACAATCCCGTCAAGAAATAGATGCCCTTGACTTTAATCCTTAATGGTTGTCCATCAAGGTTTGAGCTCTCACTATCTGGATCCCAGTAATCCACGAGAAACTATAGCAATCTCACTTGGGCCCTCATTCCTTTGAGATCCCAAAGCTTGTATAGCCCACATCTTTTTAAGGCCATTTGGGCCCCTGGATCTCTCTCCACTGCAACATCTATGTCCTCATGTTCTCTTTCTCTCCACTCTAGCACCATCCTGAAAGAGACAAACCCTTTTTTGAGTTAGCAACCTCTAAAAAATGTTTTCCATGGACATATGCGTGAGTTGTAGTGTACACAATCATGTATAGGGATGCTTATACGGTGGGTTTTTTTTAACAGCTGCGTATAAGCTTGTGTATATGCAACCCAATGAATTGTAGCCCGCATACACCTAACTTTTCAAATTGCTCCCTAAATAACTTAAAAAATGGAACATAATTACAAAATTTGATCCACTTAAAAGAAAGAGGAGATAAATATGAGTTACATGGTCCATACGGTCATTGATTCTATCACTCGTCGCTCCCACAATAACCAATTCAAGTTTGGAGGCAATTTGGTCAAAAATCCACTATTTGGGTAAAAAATACAAATGGTATAGTAAATTTGTTTGTTTTTATTATTTATAGCAAATTTGTTTTTTCTTTATTATTTATAGCAATTTTTTACCCACTTTGCATAGTTTTGTCCAATATTTTGGCCTAATGGACTAATACGACAGTGGATGGAATTGGTTTTGTAGTTTTATCTAGGGATTCTTGCAGTTTTCAGTGCCATGTCGCTTGTTCGTAACTTTGGACATGTATTTTCATTACTCAACATATAGGATAGGTATCCAATCCATCATGCACATTTGCATCGTCCTATGATTGTCGCTCATTTTCCTTAGGTACGATCACATTTTATAGTGACACAAAACCTTCTAACTGCAACTAGAAGTATCATTACAAAATGGTAGAGACTTACCAAACATGGGTACCCTAGTTAAATCCTCTGCTTCATTCGGTGGCCATGCATAGATTTTTTTTGTAGGACGGGGAGTCCCTTATAGCTAATACATAACTTTATGTTGAACCTCATTTATTACTCATAAACATGTTGACCTATACATAGAAGACTCCCAAGCAAGTTAGATTTAATCTCTTTTCTGACTCATTTTCAAAAAGTGAAAAGATTCCCCGGATGGGGTGATAGTGCGAGCTACGCGGCGATCGGAGGACGGGGGTAACAGTCACCATGATACGGGGGCACGTGAAGACCCCGTGCCACCCTCTGCTTAATTTATTGAGCCTGCATCCTCGCGCATTTGTGCATTAATGCAAGCGTTAATTCCTTTGTTCCTCCCCTCCAGGTTATTTGATATGGACAGGATGGCAAGGATGCATATTAGTTGTTTTCATCCCCCCGCAGAGCTTGCTCTTCGCGTTTTCCAGGCCGAGCTCAGACCTGCGTTCTCCCTGACCTTTCGTCCTCGTTCTGTGTTCGGGTTTGTTCCTATTCGCAGTGGATGCTGGACCATGACTCGTCCAAGGGGATGACCTCGACGGGGCTCGGCCTGGAAACCTCGACGCCCCTCTACCTCCCCGTCCATTTCGCCTTCCATCTCCTCCTCCTCCCAGCATTACTCCGGACAGCCTTCAGCGTCCTCCCATGGCGGGACTCATTTGCACTCTTCCAGCCAAGCTCTAGCGCCCAGACTTTCTAGCTCCCCTCGGCGCCATGACCGCAGTCCCTACGACTCGACTTCAGACTCCCACTCCCAGCATGCTTCTCGCGGGGCTGGACCTCTCCCCCATGGCCCCTTCACCAATATCCAACTGTGGGATAGCATGATGACCCTTTATGACCTCGTATTTGACATTCGTCAGGAAGTGGACGACATCAGCTTTAGACTACAGGACATGGGCGCCAAGGTCGACTTATTTCTCCGGACTCTCTCCTCTCTGAAGAGCTCTATTATATCTAGCCAGGATGAGGAGGCTCCAAGGGAGGAGCCGATCGAGGAAAAGGACGAAGAGGAAAAGTACATAGCACCACGAGCAGATCCAGGGGCAGCGAAAGATGTCAATCGAGACTGCGACGGCGAGGCTATGGACGAGGTGGAACAGGAGGGCAGCGGGGCAACTAAGCCAGGTGTCTAGATAGCTTAATCTTGTTTTTCATTATCATAGATGGTTAGCCGCTCTTTGAGCCGCATCTTTTTTCACCAGCATATAGATGATATAGATGTACTTGCAGTTTCAAACACTAGACAATGTTTCTGATCAGGTTATAGACTGCTTGAGTCCACGGACTGGTTTCCCCTCTGTTGGGGCAGTCCTGGATCTCAGCCTGGTTTTCTCTGTATTATGTCATAATACTTTGTCTCTAGAAGGCTTTTAATATATACTTTTCTTACTTAAAAAAAAAAAAAAAAAGTGAAAAGATTGTCAAGTGAACTTGTCTCTTTCACACTCGTAAATTCGATTTGAAAGGATGTCTATTTGGTGCAAGTTTATCCCTTTTTCAAACCAAGTAGACTAAGATTACGAAAAAGGACATTTATTTGTGTTAAGTTGTAATTGCATCTCACACCCTTGCTTGCAGTATTAAGCCTATTGTCGGTTCTCTCTTTTGCATTATAATCCGTTCACCTCAACAGTTTGCATCCTCAACCAAGCAGATTCTTGTTTATATAATTTGTAGCTTAACACCCTATACCCAAGAGGAAACATTCCCCCGAGTGTCCATCTCCCACATGCACCTCCTTTCATTGAGCATAGGTATGTTCCACTGTTGAAACTAGTTTTTCTTACTTGCGACACTCATTTCTTCCTTTGTATCATAGCATTCATTTGACTATGAAAAAACAAAAAAAGATGGGCGGGAATGGAATATTATCTTATATTGGCAGTAGTCATGTTGCCTTTGAACATAGCACAAAATTTTTATTCCACTTGTCCTCAAAATTTTGGGTTTAGCATGACCTTAGGAAGTTGAGATCATTACAAAGAGTTTACTCCCCCAACTGGTTACTCTTCCAGTCCCTATGGAGAGTTTGATTGATGCCTCCTTCATCTCAAAGTTTCATCATTGAGTCTATGATGCCAGATTCTTCCATATGTCTCATGCTCTTGTTCAAAGGATGTCTATCAACCTGTTTTGGTGATTCCTCAGAACTCTTGACTTTGCATGTCAACCATACCCTCAGTGTGTATCATAATCAAATGAAGTTGTAGTCCTATTGTGCACCCTAGTCCTACTTTCCTAATTGGTAGGTAACCTTGAACCCAGTAGTTGACATTTCATCATTGGTCACTAGTTGGGTGGTTTTGCTTATGTTCGAAGACAAGACATATATTCACACATTGGGATTCATGCAGTGTCTTGGATGTCGTTATCCATATTGGTGGTTTCCTTGCCTTTGTTAGCAGTTTTCCTTATTGGATGCTATTCAAAGGGTATTTTTCATGTACCACTTACATATGGAACACGTGAAACACGCACAGGGTCATTGGTTCGTGAACATGTTCTTCGTCTGATTTCCTCCAAAACATCAATATCCTGCTTTTTACCTTGTGTTGAATGATGAGAGATGGCTTAATGATGTCCTTTCAGTGGGTCTCCTTCCATTGAATTTAGCTCATCTATTTTCGAGACCTAGAGACCTATGAGTACCTAGAGGCTTGCATTCATTAGTGGCAAGTTCTCTCTCCATTGATAGTTGGGAATACATCAATGTCTCCTGATCGATGGATTCTTCAAGTTTTCGACCCTGTTAAGGTCCTAACCCGCACATAGGTAGATCAATGTATTTGGATGTAATAAAGGTCAATATTAATAAGGCCTTTTAATAAAATAGAATAAGGCAGATGTAAGAAGACCTAATAGAAGCTTCTGCTTCTAGAAGGATCTTCCTCTAGATGCTTCTCTTAATAGACATATTTAGTATAAATAAGG
>ML809595.1:19070-34650 GCA_009831015.1 Picea engelmannii | reverse complement strand
ATAGAATAAGGCAGATGTAAGAAGACCTAATAGAAGCTTCTGCTTCTAGAAGGATCTTCCTCTAGATGCTTCTCTTAATAGACATATTTAGTATAAATAAGGGTCAAGGGTATGAAAACCCTAGCTTGGAGATTATTGTAACAAAGCACTACTCGACTGGAGGTTGCCCCCTTGAAGAGGCCTATGAACATTGATTTATGAATCAAAGTGTTATTTCAGTTGTTGTTCTCAGATTATTTATGTGTTATTGTGGAGATTATGTTGGTTATAATACCGTTATTCTGCCATTTCTAGCATTTTATTTCTGTTATGCGTATTTATTATATTTGGTATCTTGCAAGTGGTATCAGATCACTTTCCTTGGCAGAAATTGTGGGTATTTTTTTTCCAAGGTAGAGACGTATTCCGGTGTCTTTAAGCCACAGAGATCTGTCGTTACGCGCATAAACCCACGGTTGAGGGATTCATACACGCAGGAAATACAAGTGGTTCTTAAGCGCACATCTGTTGGCCACCCTTGTAACCCCTGTTGGTACCCCTTCGAGTGGTAGCACATCAGACAACACCTATGTATGGGTCGGCCTAGATTTTCTGAAGCCCTCTTTAGATAAACCTATCGGTCGTCGAATTGCTATAGTGTCACCAAAAAAAGCACTTGGGAATATACTCTCTAGTACCTAGGTAATCGGGTAGTACGACTAAGGGTACGGTCTATCCTCCTTAGTTAGTGCCCTGAGATATTGGGTCGAGTACTATTGTTGGACCCCGCACGTATATCAGAGAGCTATAGCACAAGGAAAACCCTTGTCTATAGAACCCTTGAATACCTAACCCTTGGGGAACATAAACATAAACAAATTAAATCGGTCATATCTATTTCCGTGCAACTGTGTTCCAGTTGCCAAGTAAATACACATTTCTTTCTAGTTAAGAATTTGGGGATTTCAGCACTGTAGCATTCTTTAGACCGAAGTATAACCTCGCAGTTGTAAAAAAAAAAGTCTAGAAATTTTTTCACCATTATTTGAGACCCATTCCATTAGATTCATCTCTTCTCCCTTATCACATTCATCCATATCATTTTTCTGCAAAAAATTATGACCCCGCCACTCCCTTTTCAGCTCACCCATCCTCATGGCCCATACTCGTAGCCAAGAAATGGAGTCTCGCTTCAACACCTTGCAATCTAGTTTCCTCGAGACCCAAAAAGAAGTGCAACAACTCAGTGCTACTATTGCCTCCCATGATACATCCATCAATACCACCATAAATGCATCTATCCAGTCTGCAATGGAGGAAGTCAAACAAGAACTGACCACCCAGCTTGAATATGTCTTTGCATCACTCTGCACCAAACTAAAGATCCCTATCGATGACCCTTTTCCTAATGCACATACAATGACTAAAGGTGAAACTTCTTCCCATTCCCATACCTTTCAACCCCATCACTTTCAACGGGACATATGCCTTTCGCGGGTGGATGTAACCAAATTTGATGGCTCGGACCCCACTGGTTGGGTCACCCAAATGGAACATTATTTCTCTCTACAACATTACATATGACTTGGCCAAACCCCGGTATGGTTTTCTCCATCTAGATCAACAACCCTGGCAATGGTGGCAATGGAGAAAAACTTTTCGTCAAGGGTATATTGCTTGGACCCAATTTGTGACTGATCTTTATGAACGCTTTAACACTGACACCAACCATTTGGGTCATTTGAAAAAATTGAAACAATCGGGGACAGTAGAAGACTTCATAGCTGCATTTGAGTGCTTGGCTTTTTTAACAAAGGGCATGATTGATGCTTTCTTTTGAGAGTGTTTTATTAGTGGCCTCAAGGAGGATATTTGGGCCCATGTCCTCATGGCTCGACCTGTGATTTGGGTGGAGGCTACTAAAAAAGCTAAAGAAGCACAATAAATTGTTTCCTTTCAAACCCGTAAGCCTTCCTTTATCCCTCGCCCTAAACTACTAAACCCCACTACTCCCTCTGCCCCATTAGAGATCCAAAAATTGACCAGGGCTGAAATGGTTGAATGCCAACTCAAAGGCCTATGTTATAATTGTGATGAAAAATATTTCCCGGACCACAAATGTAAGGAACAAAATCTTTTTATGGCCATCTCTGAGGATATTCTGGAAGAGGATGTTGAAACTCCCCTTGTGCCCGAGTAACCAGAAATCACTGATATAAACCCTCCCTCCGACGCTCCCGAAGTGGAACTGATCATTTCCCTCAATACTCTCATTGACTTCTCTGCCCTCCAAACCCTCAAGTTAATCGGTTACATCAAGCACCGAAAGGTCATCATTCTGGTTGATAGTGGCAGCACCCACAATTTTATCCATTGCCGCATTGCCCAAGAAACCCATTGCTACATCCATGCTGTCAACAATTTCCAAATCATGATTGCCAATGGTGGTTCTATGAAATATGGCGGGCACTAAGAAAATGTGCGTCTCCAAATCGGTGACTACCACCTAAAATACCATATGTTTGCTATTGACATGGGAGGTTGCGACATTGTGTTGGGTGCAGACTGGCTAAGGACTTTGGGTCCCATTCTCATGGATTTTAAGAACTTAACCATGCAATTAAACCAATAAGGCCACCAACATAAATTCCATGACATCACTGTTGGTTCACCTGAGGTCATCAGTTCCCATCACATGGAAAAGCTGCTCAAAAAAGGTCATTCTGGTGTCATTGCCCAACTCCATGCCATACAAGCCACAGAGACACCCCCAGTGCCCCAAGACCTCCAAGCCCTCCTTTTTAAACATCGAACGGTATTTTCCACTCTCCAAGGACTCCCTCCTTCTCATGGTGTTCATGATCATTCCATTCCCCTAGTCCCAGGAAGCCTTCCCCCCAATATCCGTCCATATCGCCACCCCTTTGCACAAAAAAATGAAATTGAGAAAATGGTCTAGGAACTCCTTACTGCAGGCATCATCCATCCTAGTACGAGCCCTTACTCGTATCTAGTCGTCATGGTACTGAAGAAAGAAGGTTCTTGGAGAATGTGTCCTGACTTCCGTGCTCTCAACAAACTGACCATCAAAGACAAATTTCCCATTCCTATCATTGATGACCTCCTGGATGAATTGAGTGGTGCCCAATTCTTTACCAAACTTGATCTTTTCTCAGGCTATCACCAAATACGTATGAAAGAGGCAGACATTCCCAAGATAGTATTTTGCATTCATGAGGGCCACTATGAGTTTTTGGTCATGCCCTTTGGCTTTTGTAATGCCCCCTCCACCTTCCAAAGCCTCATGAACCATGTCTTCCACCCTTTTCTCCATCATTTTGTCTTAGTTTTCTTTGATGATATCCTCATCTATAGCAAAACCTGGACAGACCATCTTACTCATGTGGATCAAGTTCTCCACCTACTCTCTCAGCACCAACTTTTCCTGAAACAATCTAAATGTGCTTTTGGTGCCTCAAAAGTAGAATACTTGGGTCATCTGGTGGGAAAGGATGGCATCAGGGTGGACCCGAAAAATATTGAAGCTATGCAAGATTGGCCATACCCAAAGACTATCAAAAGCTTGCATGGATTTTTGGGCCTAATAGGGTATTATCGCAAGTTTGTTAAGAACTACAGAAAGATTGCAGCACCTCTCATGGCTCTCCTCAAAAAGAACTCTTTCACCTGGACTCCAGTAGCTACTCAAGATTTTCAAACCTTGAATATGGCCATGTGCACCACTTTGGTTTTGGCCCTTCCTGATTTCACAAAGACCTTTGTGTTGGAATTTGATGCCTGAGGGAAAGGAATCGACGCTGTCCTTATGCAAGAGGGTCGACCTTTGTCCTTCACCAGCAAGCAACTATCTGAAAGGAATCTGGGCAAACCCATTTATGAAAAGGAAATGTTGGTGATTCTGCATGTCGTTGAGCTGTGGTGTCCTTATCTCTCGAGGCAACGCTTCCAAATTAATACCGACTATCAAAGCCTCAAGTACTTTCTAGAACAATGCATTTCCTCCCAGGAACAACAAAAATGGGTGACTAAGCTCTTTGGATATGATTATGAGATCATTTACAAGAAGGGGAAAGACAATGTCGTGGTGAATGCACTGTCCCAGAAATATGAAGACGAAGGATCCATTTTTTCTCTTTCCTTCATTGTACCTGATTGGCTCCAAGCTGCTGTGTGCCGGGAATGGATTCAAGATCCCAAAAGTTTGCATCTTATCCAGCAATTGCAGACCAAGGCTCCGGCTCCCCCAGGGTACTCCTAGCTCTAGGATGAGCTTAGATACAAAGGACGCTTGCATTTAAGTAAAAAATCCAAGCTCAAATCCATGGTACTTTCTGAGCTTCATGCTACACCCACAGCGGGGCACTCAGGGTTCACCAAAACATATGATAGGGTCAAACATTCTTTTTTCAGGGATGGTATGAAACAGGGCATCCATAAGTTTGTCATTGAATGTGAGGTGTGTCAATGCAACAAGGGAGAAATAGTCAAATCTCTGGGCACCCTCCAACAAATTTCGATTCCCCCTGCTATTTGGAAGGATATCTCTATGGACTTTATTATAGGCTTACCCAAATCGGGGAATAAATCAGTCATAATGGTGGTGGTGGATTGCCTTTCCAAGTATGCTCATTTTTGTGCTTCTCACCACCCATTTGCTGCATCCACGGTGGCTCAAATTTTCATGGACCAAGTCTTCAAGCTTCATGGCATGCCACACTCTATTGTTTATGATCGTGACCCAACTTTCACAAGCAATTTTTGGCAAGAACTGTTTAAGCTACAAGGCACACAATTGCATCTCAGATCAGCTTATCATCCCCAGACAAATGGTCAAATGGAAGTTGTCAACAAGTGTTTGGAAACATATCTGAGGTGCTTCGCCTCTGAAAAAAAACACCAGTGGACTCAATGGTTACCCCTAGCCAAATGGTGGTACAACACTACATATCATACAACCACTCGCATGACTCCTTTTGAAGCGGTATATGGACAGAAGCCACCTTCAGTTCTCTCATACTTACCAGGTACCTCGAAGGCCCAGGTGGTTGACCAAACACTTACAGTCTGAGAGGATATTATTCATACCCTTAAAGAGAACTTGATCATGGCACAGAATCGCATGAAGTAGCAAGCAGATCAAGGTCGCTTTGAATGTCAATTTGCAGAAGGGGATAAGGTGTTTCTACGACTTCAACCATATAAGCAAACTTTCCTCAAGGCCGAGCATTTTCAGAAGCTAGCGCCCAAATTTTATGGTCCTTACACAGTTCTCAAGCATGTGGGACAAGTAGCATATTAGTTAGATTTGCCCAGTCAATTGAAGCTACATCCTGTTTTTCATGTTTCATTCTTGAAGAAGGTGATTGGAACCAGGTGCCAAATTCAAACCAACCTTCCAAAGTTAGCTGAAGAAGGATCCATTTGGCTACAACCAGAAGTAGTTTTGGACCAGCGTGAGCATTGCCTGCATCAGAGAACCATCAAGGAAGTGATAGTACAGTGGAAAGATATGACTCCAGCAGATGCCACTTGGGAACCAACTACCATTCTGCAACAGTTTCCACATCTCAAGCCTTGAGGACAAGGTTGTTTTTAAGGGGGCAGACATGTTAAGGTCCTAACCCGCACATAGGTAGATCAATGTATTCAGATGTAATAAAGGTCAATATTAATAAGGCCTTTCAATAAAATAGAATAAGGCATATGTAAGAAGACCTAATAGAAGCTTCCGCTTCTAGAAGGATCTTCCTCTAGATGCTTCTCTTAATAGACATATTTAGTATAAATAAGGGTCAAGGGTATGAAAACCCTAGCTTGGAGATTATTGTAACAGAGCGATACTCGACTGGAGGTTGCCCCCTCAAAGAGGCCTGTGAACATTGCTTTCTAAATCAAAGTGTTATTTCAGTTGTTGTTCTCATATTATTTATGTGTTATTGTGGAGATTATGCTGGTTATATTACAGTTATTCTGCCATTTCTAGCATTTTATTTATGTTCTGCGTATTTATTATATCTGGTATCTTGCAGACCCCGACACCTCTATTCACACTTGTAAGAATGTACTAGGTGCCTTGATACCTACTTTCATTATCGATAGGTTGTATCGCGTTTGTTAACGGTATACCTCAATGACCAGTAATCAAAAAAAGTCTCATTGTATTAGACCTCAACTCCTTTATTCACACGATGTAGACTTGCACCTTTGGCGGATTATGGAGAAGACTTGAAGAAATCAATTTATAGCCGCAGCTTTCCTAAGTTGTTTCTACCTTTCATTGGACAAGTATCTATGTGACTTCAATGATCATGGGGGATCATATTATACTCCATTGTATACCGATATCTTTATACTGATTTTTAAACTGGTTTGACTGGGCCTTATTCATGACTATGACAACCTTTGGCATATAGCCACCTTTTCATTTCCTATTCATGGCCATGACAACTGTTTGGTATATTTCACATAGATATGTAGTGTAATTCAAATTGGCATCCATGTGTGAAAATTATGTACATATTGTAATGAGAAACTAGTTCTTCCATCTAGTTCCCCATTACTCCACTTCTGGGTCTTATAATGTATTTTAGCCATCGCATATACTCCTCTAAACTCACACATTAGGGGGCATCTGTTATAGAAATATTTTCCTCACCCTATGAAAACTTGCACAGAAGGCCTTTTTCCTTTTCCCTATGCAGACTTGAAGTCCCTTTTTGCAATCCTAGAGATAAAAACATTAGTTGTCCACATATATGTGCCCTACCTATAGTACAACATGCGTATACGTGGGTTGCACCACTACAGCCTGCGTACATCGAGATTTGTGCCCAGAATTAAAAAATGGTGTTGGGTTTCCATGTCACATCATGATATCCATGATCCTTGACCTTCCATATACTGGAAACATTCTGACTCAACTCTTCAATTCCACTTGAAGGCTACAAATGGGCCAAATCCAAGCTATAGAAAAGGGAAGAAGAATTCAACTTTGAGAGAAAAGTTAGTCTAGAGAAATTATTCACTTCATATTGAGTCTGCATCCCTTTGTCCTTTTAAGTCTGAACATATTGTTCAACCCCCAAGCTCTTCCCTACTTGATTGAGAACCTCATTATCTCTCTTATATGATCTTGCCTTTGTTGGAGGATTGAAGTGGTGGAGGCCCAGCTAGAAGGAACTTAGTTTCTCGGTTCCAAACTGTGCTGACATGGAAGTTTGTAATTCATTCACTTCTATTGATTACATTTTAATAGAAATACTCTTTTCTCGTCCAATTAATATCTTTCAAATATTTGAATTGTTATTCCGTGGGCATATTTTTTATGAATGTTGATGGATTATGCTATTGAATGTGATAACATTATATATTATCACCATATGATTGTGTTTCTTGGTTGTTGAGGACAAGTTGCAGGGGTATTGCTTTGAGTCAAGTGCTCAATGGTGGACTTCATCAAACATCTGGACGAGGTAGGACTTTTATTTTGTCTTGCTAGAATATTTGTTTATATAGCATACCTAATATTAGAGTTGATTTTTGCAATCATTTTCGTCTATTGTGTTTTACCCCTAGCCATAGAGAGATTTTCCTCGGAACAATGTCACAATGATTCCACAATTGCATAAAATTCTACATCATATGTGGAGTGATTATTTCTTACCTCATTCAAATTTTCACTAAAAAATGAAATTGGTCTACCTGCTTGGCTAAGTACAACTCCAATTCCTACATGTGAAGCATCATAGTCTACCTCAATTACTTGATCAAAATATGGTAAGGATAATATAGGTGCCTCAATTACCTTCTTCTTTAAAAACTTAAAACTTTCATCAGCTTCATTGGTCCACATGAATGTATTTCCTTTGGTGCAATATGTTATGTGTGCTACAATACTGCTAAAATTTCAAATAATTTTTTGGTAAAAGGTGCTCAATCCATGAAAATGTCTTACCTATGTTATGCTCTGAGGACTAGGCCACTCCAAAATTTCTTTGACCTTCTCTGAATCCATCTTGACTCCTTCTGTTGAGATGAAAAAAACCACAAATACCAAACTTTCTTGTAGGAACCTACATTTATTTTGGTTTTCATAAAGCTGATGTTTTCTCAACACATCCAATATAATTTCTGAATGTTGCAAATGATATTCTTTGTTGTTACTGAAAACTAGGATGTCATTAAAATAAATGACAACAAACTTACCAATATAAGGTTGAAGAATAGTATTCATCAACCGCATGAAAGTACTAGGTGTATTGGACAACCTGAATGGCATCACCATCCATTTATATAGGCCATCCCTGGTCTTGAAGGAAGTTTTCAATTCATTCCCTTCACAAATCCGGATCTGGTGGTATCCACTTCATAAATCATTTTTTCTAAAATATTTAGCTCCGACTAGCACATCCATCATGTCGTCTAAGTATGTTATAGGAAACCAATATTTGATGGTAATTTTATTGATTTCTCTTCTATTTGTGCACATCCTCCATGTATTATCTTTTTTTTGGAGTCAACAATGCCGATACAGCATAGGGACTCACGCTTTCTCTTACCACAAATTTCTTTATAAGTTTTGTTACTTGCCAATTGAGCTATGCATGATGTGTAGGACTCATCCTACAATTTTCATGATTAGGTAAAGATGATCCTGGGATTAGATGAATGTGTTGACGAATACCTGTCTTTGGTGGAAGACCATCAGGTAGTTCATTGGGGATAACATCAACTTGTTCTTCTAGTACCTTGGCCACTTCAGCAGGGATTGGTATGTCTTCCCTGAATCCTTTTTGCACTATTGATGCATAGAATAATTCTAATTCCTTTGTTTCCTTAACAATATCTCTTTATGACAACATATTCTCAGGTTTCCCTTCATCCTTAAGGGAACATAATATGACTTTTGATCCATCCTTCCAAAAGGTGTAGGTATCTTTCCTCCATCACGGATGACTTTTTTTTCATATTTCCAAGGCCTCTCCAATAACATATGGCATGCATCCATTGAAATGACATTACACCATACTTCATATTTATAAGTATTACTAATGGAAAACTTGATCAAACATCTTTTATTAATGGTGACTTCATTCCATTTTTTGAACCATGCAATTTGGTAAGGATGGGGATGTGTTTCATAGCATAATTTCAACTTATCAACCATCTCTTTGGAAACCATATTCTCACAAACTGCCACTATCAACAATAACTTGACATACCTTTCCACCAGAAGTGCATATGGTTTGAAAAATTATTTGTCTGAAGCCAAGAATCTTCCTTGTCACTACTCTTCCTTTTCTCTTTTTTGGGAATCACCATTGACCTCTGTATCATGAGATTCTCCCCCATATTGGGTGGGACTTTAGATTTAGATCCTTCTTCTTGATTTTCAACCTGGACCAAGTTTAAATTAGGTTACTTTCCTTTCTCTATCTCTTGCACATTATAATTTGAGCATTCAAATTCTCGATGGCCCTCTACACCACACCTAAAACACACATAATGTCCTCCTTTTCCACCACCATAACCTATACCCCTCTGAAATCCTCTTCCTTGTAGTTGTTTCAAGTTAACTTCTCAAGTATCTTCTGGTTTCTCATCTCCTTGGGATGATTTGCCTCTCCCATATTTAAAACCACCCCATGAGGCAGAAGATGTACCCCTCCTTGATCCTTTATTCCTTTGAGAAAATTGTTAGTTTGTTTTTACTCAGCCTTTAAGGATAATTGGTATGCCTCTTCCACACTATGAACCCTATGCATGCTCAATTCATATTGAATATAAAATTTTAAACAATTCATATACCTTGCAGTCAGTTTCTCATCAATTTTCTTGGTGATCCACATGAATGGACAAATGATAAAACTCATTTGTGAGTTCATACATGATGGAAACGTTTTTCTTCAACTTCATAAATAGATGAAAAAAGGGTATGGGCATATTCCAAAGGTAAAAAACATTATTGCAATTTTTTCCATCTTATCCCGGGTCCTAGTTTTGTCTTTTCCTTTTTTTTTTTGTCTTTCTGCACATGATCCCACCAAATCATGGCATGACCCTTCAACTTGGTGCATTCAAATTTCACCTTGTTTTCCTCTATCATAGGATTCCATTCAAAAAATATTTCCATGGCGTTCATCCAATCTATTAACTCCTCTGGTTTAAGACTCCATGCATATTTTGAAACTTCCATTTTGATCCCTTCATTTCTCCCTTCTAGATTCTTGAGCATCCTTTATTCAAAAGTAATGTGCTCTAATTGTTCTTGTTCATGTTCTATATGTTGATATAAATCTCCGTGGTCCGTCTCCTCATCAAAAACTTCTCTTTGTATTATTCTCTGACTAGCCAATATGTTTGTAATATTTTCTACTTGCCTTTGGAAGTTTTGCATATCTCTACGCATCTGAGAAAGACTTGCTCTTCCTCTTCCTCGCCCAACCATCTTCCTGCTATGATACCATATGATGTAGACAATAAAATTTGATTCATTCACAAGTTATAAAATCCATGCAAACACACGAGAATGGAAAATGAATCTCTTTATTCCTTCTCCATCATAACTATTACAATGGAAGTTCAACCCTTTATAACTACTATCTCAGATTTTCAAAAACCACTAATTTTAGAAAAAAATAAAATAGAAAATTATTTCATGACTCTAAAGCTTACCAATAGAAAAAAGATAGCTAGAGAGACACCATTTTTTAACTCACTTTTCTAATTAGGTGCATAAAATAAGAGATAATTGATAATTACTAATTTAAAAATTCCTGAAAAAAAAAAACACTAAAACCCCAATTTGAGGCCTTATATGAAGGAATTTGGCCCTGGAAAAGTGTTGAAATAATGTTTGATCTGATAGATCATATTGACATGGAAGTGAAATATTTGAGACACAACTCCCTATAAAATTTCATCCCAAAAGATAACCGAGTCAAAATTTATGACCCTCGAAAATCCCTGCATCCCCGAAGGCCTCATCCATGCGGTTGAAGTATTTGTATTTTTTTATCACCGATGTGGGTTCTATATCTGTATCCATTTTTATTTGATGCAAGCCTCTATCTCTGAGTTGAATTATAATCTTTATCTTCCACTCGAAATAATTGTGTGTATTAAGAAGAATCGTCAGCCAAAACTCCATTCTTTCCGACTTCTTCAATCTTTAGTACCTGCAAATGAGTTCCTGTGCACCTTGGTCCTAGCAATATGTGGGCTCTGACACGATGTAGAATTGGTGATAAACCTTCACATTTAATCTATATAATATATGTTCATAGAAATATTACAAATTGAGAGAGAGAGAGAGAGAACAGATGAGAGAAAAGAATAAATAATTGTATTAACTCAATGAGAGAATGGTAAAAATACACATGTTATACTCTACATGAGAAAACTAATGTGCCATAGTAGTGATCTAGAGAGATGTGAGAATCCACTGACAGACTCTGGAATGAAATTCCACCTAGTCCTAGTTAACCAACCATGCAGTCATTAGTTAACTGACTAATCACTAGTGGAGTGAGGACAGAATCATGCATGCACATGTGTGGCACCTTCCTGATGATGATCCCAAGGTAAGTGCACCCTTGTAGTGATGATTTCAAGGTATTCATGCAACACTTGGTGATAATATTGAGGTTTCCATGTATGAGTCCACTCCAATAGTCTAAATGAAGTGTAACCAGCTCAAGACTGAAGAGGATGTGGTACCATCATCTAGGGGAGAATATATCTAACCAAGGGAGATCTCAACATAGACTAGGAAAATAAGGAAAATAAATACTATGTGTGTGTATTATCTCCAAAATTCACCAGGAATGGTTTCAAGACCCAAAAATTTCTAACCTAATCCAACAATTGCAACAAGATCCTCAGGTCTCTTTGGGATACTCTTGTCATAATGAGAATATTTTCTATAAAGGTCATATGTATTTAAGAAAATAGTCTCAACTTAAATCCACTGTGCTCTCTAAACTTCATGCTTCACCAAAAATTGGGTATTCAATATTTCACAAAACATATGAATGAGTAAAATGTTCTTTTTTGGGGGAAGTAATTTTTTATTAATTGGGTTGGTTGTCATTGATGTCAACCCTTGAAGAAAGTCTGGTAGCGAATTCTGGTAGCACAAAGGTTTTGGTAATGGAATCAAGTTTGTTTGATGTATAATGGTATGAGTTTTGATATATATTCAGGTAAGACTATTCTATATGGATAGTACATGTCATGCCATTTCTGGTGGTATGTGGTGTTATCACCCTAACAATTTTTATCGAGATCTAAAAACTTCTGAAGTTTAGCGAGACGCTATACCACAGTAGAGGAAAGATAGTTCAGGGCGCTCGTCTATATTCCACGGCGTATGAATGAATGAAGCAGAAGTAGGAAGGGAGTATCTCGGCGGGCCATCGCTATTAAATAATCTCAAATCTACGGTCAAAGCCTACATCGAACAAACAAATAGAACGAAACTTAACATTGCGAAGGTAGACCAGGGACACTACTCTGGTTTTGACAAGGAATGCATGGCACTCTTACACATGCATCGGGGGAGAAGGAGGATTGCCCGAAACCACTTTTCCTATGGCCCTGATGTTACGTGGTTCAAAATGTCATGTCGATATCTCGTGGGGAGGATGGTGGTTGGTTAGATCACCTCATATCACCGGTCCAGGTACTTTCCCAGATGACGTACCAAAAGGACATCGCCACATAACTAACTCAAGGCTCATCATTCGAAGTGGATTGATGAAGCGTGGCACACCAAGGAACTGTGACAGTAATTCATGAGCAATGTACACAAACCATCAAATCTTAGATATGAACTATTTTATCCTATTCTAGGAAATTGTCATCTTATGCGTAAGAAAAACAAGCTTGGCCTGTGCTCCTGAATTATGTAAACTCAAAGGGTGGCCAAATCAAGGTCTTTGCGAAGTCTGGAAGGCATGGATAATACCCATCAAATGGTGTCTGGCGCAACTAGGTTCTCAGCTAAGGTACCAGGCAGGTCAATAAGTAAGAATGAAATATGGGTCTTGCAGATGCTGGAGACTAAATTTCATACCGAACTTGAAACTAAGACAGATTCGGGAGTAAAATTAAACCCTGTTATGAGGGATCTTGTCATAAATGAACACACAGACAACATCTGCCACCCAGCCGCAAAGAATAAGAGGAGCAAAAGGAGGAAATCAAAGGCAAAAACCGAGATGATAGAGAGCGTCGGGGAAAATTTCGATTGGTGGAGTACCCTAGAGGAGGAAATCACCATGCTGAGGTGAATACTCAGGTAAAATTTTGGTGTATTTCAGATAGTTTTGGATAGATGTTAGCTTAAGAGAAGGGAGTCCTCATATGATAGACCGATTACTAACAGTCCCTTTAAATAATACAATTGTTCTTCCTTTTTGTAACTTTTTTTAAGAATTACGAGGAAGTCGGAACGTTTTAAATTCCATATGAAATTCCTCTATATATGCTTGGCCTCACGAGTATAGAAGCATGGAGAAAAGAGGAGCTTTCCCTCTGTGCAGGAAAAATTTATAAATCTCTGGGGCTAGAATGAATAAATGGGTGTAGAGGCAAATTTTGGGACTTTTTATGAAAAGATTCTAATTGGTGGTGTTATGATTCTCGTTTGGTGTTATGATTCTCGTTTTCTCTCATAGTGTGTGATTCCTATTATTCTGTATTTTCATTTTTCTTTCTTCTATCTGAATTGAGAAACTAAAAGTCCAAAATTCATTATTCAATGCTCTCGGCTTGGCGATTTAGACTATGTTCATATCTTCTAAACCATTTCAGAATTCATTACTATAATTCTCTAATAATAGTTGTTTGTTTCTTTTCTTTTTATACCATCTAAAATTTTCAAGCATAAACTCAGAAGTCACTTCCTCATTTATCCTTTTCCTCTTGATTGTTTTCACGATTTGGAAATGCATCCTACATTCTTGACCCCATAGCCCAAAGGTCATATTCATCTCTTCAACAACTTTATTAAAACCCAAAAACAAACCAATTCTAGCCACTGATTCCCATAGATGTATCAAGTGACACGAGAGACCCCTCTCTGAGTTGAGCAGGCTAGTGCCTTAGCTCTGAAGCTGGTTGAAACAGTTACCTATGTCGTCTTTCTATTCATCCAGACATAATTTACAGAGTGCTAACATTTTGGCGCCGTAGCCGGCGATGAAATTTAAAAATTTTCCCTAGGAAGAACGACATGGTTGAGTTCTAGGGTCTGAGAGTAGTAGACACTTAGGCACACATTGGATGTATTCATGCTCTAGCGACTCCACTTCGGTTTGAAGGTGACTCCACTGATAAAAGAATCTTGAATTTCCAAGAGGTGACCCTGCTCTCAATACTTCAAGCGCGAGACAGAAACTTCACTGAAAGATGAAACCCCTTGACAGGGGCAAGGAAGGGCATCATGAGGGAAAACAGGTACTCAAAATGGGACCTCTTACAAAGAATTTTACTTTTCATTTTAAGTTTCCTCTACTCCTTCCTTGAAAATGCCAAACGGACTTTATTTTACCTATTGTATCTTAATAATTATCATGAAAGACTTAAAATTATATTTCCTCCTCTATACGTTGCACATGCATACCCTCGCCTTGTCGTTGGTTTTGATAAAAATGTTTCACCTAGGCCATGCAATGACAATGACCAAGTTGATGAATCCCGTGAGACTTAGACCAATGTCTCTCCCACTGTTCTTGTCCCAATACCCCCTAAGGCCTGACATAGATATATACCCTTAAAGCTACCCGAAACCCTTCATGATTTTTCTCCAAATTACTATGAGTTCCTACCTGTGTTCGACGGAGAATCAGGTATCATATCTACTAAAAAGCACATTCAAGGGTTTGAGAATTTTATAGATTTATTCAATATTGATCACGATGATGTCTGTATGAGATTTTTATCTCAATCCTTGAAAGGAGACACCAAACACTGGTTCAAACACTTACACCCAGAAACCATCAGCTCATGGGTGGAATTGAAGAAGTTTTTGTTGATTAAGGTTGGTTGTCATTGATTTCAACCCTTGAAGAAAGACCTGTAGCACAAAGGTTTGGGTAATGGACCCAATAGTGTTTGATGTAAATATGACTCATTATTGTTTTTTCATGGTTGATAAGAAGTAAATATGGATGAAATCCAAAGTGGTCCCCTTATGGTGAAAGCCCTCACGGGAAGATGCTTTGTGGAGTAAGAAAACCCATGCTTAATTATGGAATAATGAGATGAAGGAAAGTGAATTTGTCAGGGAAAATATCCTAGAAGGATAGTTCTTGTCATTTCATTTCCGGTGGTATGTTGAATGTCACATAATTCTTCACGATTAGAGAGTTATGGCCATGAGAAGTTGGAGACCCCAGGTTTGGGTAATGGACCCAAGTTTGTTTGATGTGTAGCGGTATGAGTTATGATATATTTTCAGATAATACTATTCTATATGGATAGTACATGTCATGCCATTTTTGTTGGTATGTATAACGTCACATAACTCCTCACGGTTTGAGAGTTATGGCCTTACGAAGTTGGAGGACCCTCATAT
>ML809595.1:0-16212 GCA_009831015.1 Picea engelmannii | reverse complement strand
GTTTATGGTATAGGTTGATTACAGGTTGATGCATGGTTGATGCATGGTTCAGATTTATTGGTACAGGTTTATAGCGGTATATCTCACAGTGATAGTGTGACAGTGGTTCCATCATTCTACTTCTACTTCAGGGTGGCAGGACGAGGCAAGGACAGGTGGTTGTTGTCGGAGAACATTGGGGGTTGTAGCCTCCTTCTGGTTGTAGCCAGAGATTTGGAGAGTTGGAGCTTCCCTCAGGTTGTAGCCTGAGAAACTAGGAGGTTGGAGCCTCCTTCCAGTTGTAGTTGGAAAACAAAGGAAGTTGGTGCTTCCAATGAATGTAATTCTTCAAGACATATAAGAAAAAGCATTATGTGGTTTTCTCCCGATTTGGGTTTCCACGTAAAACACTGATGTACTGTGCATGTGTGTGATTGTTTATTTATTACTGCTCATTATTGGATAATAATTCTACATTGATATAACATTTGAAGAAAAACGATTATAATTACGTTATTACTGATTCACCCCCCCTCTCAGTAATCCAACAGTTTTTTTTTTAAATTTTGGGGCAAGGAGAAATATTTAGAGCTGCAACTCACTGAGTTTTACGCCTTGAAAAGACGCAGCAATGAATCTATTTCTGTATTCAGTAGAAATTTCTCTAGCGTCTATTATAATTTTTCTAAAGAAATTCAACCCTCTGAAGCTATTGTCATGCTCCATTATGCAACTGCTCTTCATCTAGATTTTTCTTTCCTCCTGATGGAAAGAAGACCTAGGTCCTTACAACAAATGTTTAGTGATGCTTAGGGATTTCAATACAACATCCAAGCATGTAAACAAACCCAAAATGAGGGGTTGAATGCTCAAGGAAATGAAAGTGAATATGAATAGAAAATAGTTGATTGGAATCTTGAGCATAGAATTGACAATATCGTAGGTCCTCTTGAAGTTTCCAATGCTAATGATTTTGCAAAAAAATACATCCCACTTGTTGAAAGAGGAGGTGTTGATCCATCCCATGATGAGCAGAGGGTTGATTGTTTTATGTATTCATTTGTATATAGTCAAGAATATGAGTGTGAAAAGCAACTTGTTGAAGAACAGGTTGATGTTCTAAGTTTGTTCTCGTTAGATGACATGGCATATGTTAATGATTTTCCTATATATGATGAATATGATGATTACAATGTTGACCCCCTGGAACAATCAACCACATGTTCTCTATCAGAAAATGTTCCTTTTCAACAATATAATGAAAGAAATCAGGCTGCATATCACAATTAAAAAGAAGAAAGTATTGAATCAACTGAAGGGAATTCCTTACCTCTATGCTTTCCTTCTTTCAAATTGCTGAAAGAAAATCCTAAAATCATCATCGAAGAAAAAGAATATGTGCTTATGCAAAGCCATGTTAGATCAATGGAGAAGAATGACAAGATGTCACAACATTGTTTTCATGCGCTTGAAGACCCTATTGCTTGCGCTGAAATACAACCATATGTTGGCAATGAAATTGAAGATGGTTTCAAATCAGGTAGGACAAACCTACCATTATGTTTTTCTTCATTCAAATTATTGAAGGAAAATATGTGTAGTATCTCAGGATAGGGATCCTCCAAGCATGAACGGAGTGGTGATGATAATTCTATGGAAAATCACATAAAGGGTCATGCCAGATCAGATTTGTAGTCTATGTTCAACTATCAGCCTGAAAAGGAAGAAGAAGTTGCTCCAGAAAGTATTCTTCAAGGTCATTTTCTCCATCCCGAAATCAATATGGATTCTCAACGTGAAAAGGTGTTTCAGAGTATTTTCTCTTCCCTTGAGAATGACATTGTGGTTAAATTTTTAAGCAACATAGACATGGATGAATATTCTAAAATTGCATCTATGGAAGTTTCCAGCAATGAAGAAACAAATGACATAGATGAAGCAGTGTATGCCATTTGTCCATTAGAAACACAGAAAGATAATGAAGAGGCAGTGGTTTTATTCAAGTCATTTGAAAATCAGGGTTTTGAAAATCCATCCACAGGAGCTCTAGACTATGAAGTAGTGCATGAGAAGGAACTTATTTCTATTTATTCACTGGAAAGTCAAAGTGGTTCTCCTCAAACAAATTTCCATAAATTTAATGAAACCACATCAGAGTTGTTTGATGAACAAGAGGATAACCTTGGTGCATATTATATGGCTATCATATTTGAAGATGTTCAAGAATATATGAATATTTTTGTTGATATGCATGGCCAAGAAGACAAACCTATCATCGCCATTTCATTCAAAGATGTTCTCAAAACAGAAGAAATAGAGAAAAAACAACTAACACTGATGAAAGATACTTGCCTTTCAGTTTTCACTCATCAGGGAGAAATGATTTTTCATGATTTTCAAGATCCGATGGCCATCCTATTATAGTATTCAGTGAAGGATGAATTTTCTTCATTCATAAGCTCAGATTTTGGATTCAATTTGTTTTTTCATCTGCCATCCTTTACGTTTTTCTACCATCTTGAGAAAAATGTGAACAAAGGAAAATCAGGAATCCAATTGCTTGATTGGTTGCATTGGCACTTTAGCATCACTTGAGGAAGTGGTCATCCCAACAGTTTTAGGGTAGGTATGGATGTGAAAATAAGCTTGTCGATCAAGCATTTTCCAGTTTGAGTTTTCTAGCACTAGATACAGTCAGTTTTCAATAATGCACTCGGATGTCCCCCATGTAGTTGGAAGTAGTGCACAGAGCTTGGTAGGAGCAGGACACACACATGTTTTGGGGAACCGCCCCATGGATCAGGCACCGGGTCTATGAGTTCTTTTATACCCCGCTGGGATGATAGCATCCCCTGTTGGAGCCAATGTTATCACCCTAACAATTTTTATCGGGATCTAAAAATTTATGAAGTTTAGTGAGATGCTATACGACAGTAGAGGTGCGATAGTTCAGGGTGCTCGACTATATTCCAAGGCGTATGAAAGAATGTAGAAGAAGTGGGAAGGGAGTATCTCGGTGGGTTGTTGATCTTGAAGAATCTCATATCTACGGTCAAAGCCTACATCGAACAAAAAAATAGCACAAAACATAACATCACAAAGGCAGACCGGGGAAAACTACTCTAGTTTTGATGGGGAACGCGTGGCGCTCTTACACATGCATCAGGGGAGACAAAGGATTGCCCGAAACCACTTTTCCTATGGGCCCAATGTCACATGGTTCAAAACTTCATGTCGATAGCTCGCGGGGAGGATTGTGGTTGGTCAGATCACCTCATATCACCGGTCTAGGTATTTTCTCGGATGACGTACCAAAAGGACGTCGCCGCATAACTAACTCAAGGCTCATCATTCGAAGTGGATTGATGAAGTGTGGCACACCAAGGTATTGTGACAGTAATTCATGAGCAAAGTACACAAACCATCAAATCTTAGATATGAATCATTTTATCCTATTCTGGGAAATTGTCATCTTATGCGTAAGAAAAACAAGCTCGGCTTGTGCTCCTGAATTCTGTAAACTCAAAGGGTGGCCAAATCAAGGTCTCTGCGAATTCTAGAAGGCATGGATAATACCCATCAAACAGTGTCTGGTGCAACTAGGTTCTCAGCTAAGGTACTAGGAAGGTCAATAAGTAAGAATGAAAGATGGGTCTTGCAGATGCTGGCGACTAAATTTCATACCGAACTTGAAACTGAGACATAGTCGGGAGTAAAATTAAACCCCGTTATGAGGGATCTTGTCATAAATGAACACACATACAACACCTGCCACCCATCCACAAAGAAGAAGAGGAGAAAAAGGATGAAATTAGAGTCCAAAACCGAGATGATAGAGAGCGTTGGGGAAAATTTTGATTGGTGGAGTACCCTGGAGGAGGAAATCGCCAAGTTGAGGTGAATCCTCAGGTAAAATTTTGGTGTATTTGAGATAGTTTTGGACATATGTTGGCTTAAGATAAGGGAGTCCTGATATGATAGACCAATTATTAACGGTCCCTTTAAATAATACAATTGTTCTTCCTTTTTGTAACTTGTATATGTTTTTAGAATTATGAGGAAGTCGGAACGTTTTAAATTCCATATGAAATTGCTCTATATATGCTTGGACTCATGAGTATATAAGCATGGAGAAAAGAGGATCCTGCCCTCTATGCAGGAAAAAATTATGAATCTCTAGGGCTGGAATGAATACATGGGTGTAGAGGCAGATTTTGGGGCTTTTTATGAAAAGATTCTAATTGGTGGTGTTATGAGTCTTGTTTTCTCTCATAGTGTGTGATTCCTGTTATTTTGTATTTTCATTTTTCTTTCTTCTGACTAAATTGAGAAACTAAAAGTCCAGAATTCATTATTCAATGCTCTCGACTTGGCAATTTAGACTATGTTCATCTCTTCTAAACCATTTCAGAATTCATTACTATAATGCTCTGATAATAGTTGTGTGTTTCTTTTCTTCTGATACCATCTATAATTTTCAAGCATAAACACAGAGGTCACTTCCTCATTTAGCCTTTTCCTCTTGATTGTTTTCATGATTTGGAAATGCATCCTACATTATTGAACCCATATCCCAAAGGTCATCTTCATCTCTTCAACAACTTTATTAAAACCCCCAAAAAAACAAATTCTAGCCACCGATTTCCAAGATGTATCAAGTGACACGAGAGTGCCCTCTCTGAGTTGAGAAGGCTAGTGCCTCAACTCTAAAGCAGGTTGAAACAATTACCTCTGTCATCTTTCTATTCATCTGGATAGAATTTACAGAGTGCTAACATGTGGAACGTCACATAATGCCTCATGGTTTGAAAGTTATGGCTTTACGAAGTTGAAGGACCCTCATATGATTGGCTTGAAACCCCAAAAGGTCAAAGAAGTCAAAGTGCTTGAAAAGAAGAAATTATTTAAATAATAAAGTGAAGTGACAAAGTCAAAGAGGATTATTTAAATAATAAAGTGAAGTGACAAAGTTAAACGTGATTATTTAAATAATAAAGTGAAGTGACAAAGTCAAGGAGGATTATTTAAATAATAAAGTAAATGGAGAACTTTCTATTTATGGAAAATGGTTATAAGAAGGTTAACCATAAAATGAGGAAAATGGGTTAAGTGGTAAAGTGGCTATTGGATACATGGACAAGTGGAAAATTGGGAAAAGTTGGACATAGGTGACTATGTGGACAAAGTGGCTATGTGGACAAAGTGGCATAGAAAATGCTTTTAAGGAAGCTACTTGGAGAGTATAAATAAGAGGCAAGGCTCTCTCATTTTAATCACACTTGAGCATATTGAATATCTACAGGTGACTGAGGTAACCAAATGATATCTAAGTCAAATTTCAAAGGGAAGGTGAAGTAAAGAAGGCCGAAATTCAAGGGAGGATAAATTATTTTGATGATGCTTTCTAAGGTATGTTATTTACAGGTCATCTCACCATTTTCGCAATAACGTTTATCTAGAATGATTCAAACCATGAAATTGGGATTCCATTGAGGAAACATATCAAATTACTTGTGGTACAAATTTCATCTTGTGGGTTGTTGTGTTTTTGCAGTTACACTTCGTGGAAAATAGGGTTTGTGGCTAGTCCTGAAACTAGTCTAAAACAAGTGTTTCGGGTAAAAACATCACAACTTCTTCATAACATATCCAAATTTAGTTAGACCAAATGTGCTGGTTAGAGTACAGTTTGTAGTATTCTGTGTACAATTTTCATATTCATACAAAAAATATTATGTGTGGGGCACGCTCTACAAGTTCGCTCTCTAGAATAAGCCAGAATTCAACAAGGCATGTCATTTTTTCTATAACTCCTTTTCCGAGAGGTTCCAAGTAGTGATACCTAGAGGAATTTCATAAAACAGACGGAAGAACATTGTGTACTTTTTTTAGATCTTTATTCATTACAGGTACATAGTTATGATTATTTCAAGTTATGGTCGTTGACTAATCTAAAACTAGTCATGTGAGACTAAAGTAAAGTTTGATGAAAATGATAGTCCCTTGTTGTTAAAGTTAAGGAAGATTTGCAGGTATGTGATCATATACACCAGGTCTCTTACAAAGTTACAAATCATATTTGGATGATGAAATTGATGAGGGATTTTCGTTGAGGTTGAGGTACAGGTTGGTGCATGGTTGATGCACTTGTTTATGGTACAGGTTGATTATAGGTTGAGGTACAGGTTGATGCATGGTTCAGGTTATTGGTACAGGTTGTTTTGGGAAGGTTGATTGGTACAGGTTTACAACAGTATATCTCACAGTGATAGTGTGATAGTGGTTCCATAATTATACTTATGCGTCAGGGTGGTTGGACGGGGCAAGGACATGTGGTCTTAGCCACCTTATGGTTGTAGTCAGAGAACATAGGGGGTTGTAGCTAGAGAATTGAGGAGTTGGATATTCCCTGAGGTTGTAGCCTAAGAAACTAGGGGGTTGGAGCCTCCTTCCAGTTGCAGTTGGAAAACAAAGGAAGTTGGTGCTTCCAATGATGTAATTCTTCAAGACATATAAGAAAAATAATTACGTGGTTTTATCCCGCTTTGGGTTTCTACATAAAAACATTGGTGTACTATGTATGTGTATGATTGTTCATTTGTTCATTGTTTATTTACTCTGCAAATATTGGATGATATTGCTACATTGATATAACGCTTGCATTATATGGTTAAAAAGGATTAGATTTATCTATTACTGATTCACCCCCACTCTCCGCAATCCAACAATTGGTATCAGAGCAGGTTCCTTCAGAAATCAGGTTAACCATTGAAAGGTAGATCATGGAGAGAAACAACATGTATAAAAATGGAATACCATAGTTTGATGGACAAAAGTATGTATTTTGGAGCATAAGGATGAAGACATATATACAGGCACACGGATTTGAAATTTGACAATCAATTGTATATGGATACACAACACCATCAGTTCTGCTGACAAATGACAAAGAAACGAAACTCGGTCAGAATAATTACAAATCCACAAATGCACTTCTGAATGGTCTTGGAGAATCAGTATTCACCAAAGTTGCACATTGTAAATCTGCTAAAGAGATTTGGGACAAACTTCAAAATATTTATGAAGGAGACTCAAAAGTCAAAGAAGCAAAGCTTAAAACTTATAGAGGTTAGTTTGAACAAATAAAGGTGAAGGAATATGAGAATATTACAACTTACTTTTTATGAGTCGATGAAATAATAAATGGAATCTTGGGATTGGGAGAAGAAATCAAAGAATATTTAATTGTTCAAAAGGTACTAAGATCTCTTACTATGATATTTGACCCTAAGATATCAACACTAGAAGAAAGAGTAGATCTAAACTCAATAAGAATGGATGAACTACATGGAATATTCATAGCATATGAAATGGCAACTAAACAGGAAATCCAAATATAAAAGAAGAATCCTTCAAAGCATCCAAAAGGTCAAAGTAAAAGGGAAAGAAAAAATAAAAATAACATAGCAGCAACAATGACGTCTCGAAAGATGATGAAGAAGCGGCCAACTTTGTCAGAAGATTGAACAAGGGAACCAACAACAGGTATAGAGGTAAGCTTCCTTTGATTTTTTTTTAATTGTGATGGTATTGTTCATTTTTCTAACAAATGTCCTCATAATAAAAAGAGAAATGACGAAGTTTACTCGAATAGAAAACTAACATAAAAAGGCAAAAGAACCACAAAGAAATTTTTCAAGAAAAGCTTATGCACCAAAGAAGACATCTCATCATCAGATGAAGATGAAGTCAGTGACAGTGAGACAGAAAGAGTTTTATTCATGGCAGTAGAAGAATCTAATAAATAAGAATCCGAAGAAGAATATGAAGAGGCATAATTTGACTACCAAGAAGAATTGTTGTGTGCCATAGAAGTTATCAGAAGAGAAAACAAGAAAAACAAGAAACTACAAGCGGAAATAGACAAGAAAGAAGACACTTAGAAACTAGAATAGATGATCACAAATTTTAAGGTTCAAATTGCAGAAGATAAAAGAATTGAAGAATCACTCAAAGAACAACTAGAAGGAAGAGACGGGATCATTGGAAATTTGGAAGTAGAAAATGTCACATTAAGAAAGGATCTTCAAAAGAAAAATATTTAGAATAGCTCAAAAGTTTTGAATGACATTATCAGCAGTCAAAAACCTCATCAGACAAGTCTGGACATGGATACAATCAGACAGAAAATGGATCAAGCTCCAAAAGAACAAAAAAAGAAACATATCCAAAAAGCTATGCAGAAACAATCAAATGGGATAGGAAGGTCTACAAAGAAAATTACAGGGACACTCCTCCACCGAGAAGATTCATATTTTAGAATCAACGACCAAAAGAAACATATAGGCCTCAGGAAGAAGAAGGATTCATAAGAGTACCTCCTTTCAGAATATATTCAACTCCCAAGTATCAAACTATCTTTTTTGGTTTATGTTATGCATGTAATAATTTTGGACATAAAGCTGTGAATTGTAGAGCTAACAACATGAACATAAACAACTTTGAAATTCATACACAAAAGGGTTATCCAAGAAGGCCGAGTGAAACAAAGAGAAGTTACAATAGGTTTGAATCTTTGAGCACTGAAGTGGAATGCTAAAAATGTAACAACTTTGGACACATGGCCAAAGATTGCAGAATGACAGTCCCTCCTAGAGAACCACAACAGAACAACAGTAGTCACAGACAGGAACCTTATAAAAGGACATGGATAAGAAAGAATAATCAGTATAGCAATGAAGAATGCACACTCACTCTAGAAGCTAAGTAGAAGAAACGTGGTTGGTATGGTGACAGTGGTTGTTCAAAACACATGACAGGTGATAGAGATAGGTTTATTACATTAATAAAGGAAAGATATGGATCAGTCTCCTTCAGAAATGATGATTCAGTTAAAATCATTGGAAAAGGCACAATAAGAATTGGAAACAAGAATACCAAGGAAGAAAATGTTCTACTAGTAGAATATATGAAACATAATCTTCTAAGTGTGAGTCAAATGTGTGACCAAGGTCATAAAGTTAATTTTGATTCACAAAAGTGCGAGATAAGAAAATAAGGTTCAGGAAAATTGATTGCAACAACTGTGAGAACTTCAAGCAACATATATGTATTAAGTGAAATTGGAAATGAAAAGTGTTGCCTAGGAAAGGAAGATGAAAGTTGGTTATGGAACATAAGAATGGCTCACATACATTTTGATAACCTTTTCAAAGTTAGGAAAAGGAAAGCAGTTAGAGAAATTCCCCAGATCACGAAACAAACCAACACTTTATGCAAGCATTGTCAACAAGGAAAGCAAACAAAGAACATGTTTAAATCAAAAGAATATTCAATGACAAGACCACTAGAAATTGTGCATACTAATCTAGTTGGACCAACTACGACAAAGTGTTTAAAAGGTGAGAAATAATTTATGTTATTAGTTGATGATTATACAAGAATGACTACAGTTTTCTTTCTTAGGAATAAGTCAAAAGATTTTGAAAACTTCAAGGTATACAAGGAAATGGTTGAAAATGAAATGGATTAAAAAATCAAATTCTTGAGATATGATAATGGAGGAGAGTTCACTTCAAAGGAATTTATGGACTACTACAACAGGCATGGAATAAAAAGGCAATTCTATGTTGCTTGGACACCTCAACAAAATGTAATTGTTGAAAGAAAGAACATGACAGTATAGGAAATGGCTCGAACAATGCTAATGGATTCCAAATTGACATATATCTTTTGGACACAGGCAGTGCATACAACAATTCACATTCAAAATAGAGTAATGCTCAGAAACAACACCGAAAAAAGTCCCTACGAGCTATGGAAAGGAAGACCAATGAATGTTAAGCACTTCAAAGTTTCTGGAAGCAAATGCTACATCAAAAGAGAAGATGGAATAATGGGAAAGTTTGAATCTCATGTGGAAAAAGGAGTACTTGTTGGTTACTCAAGTACAAGGAAAGCATACAAGTGTTACAACCTGAGATTGAACAAAGTTGTGGAAATCATCAACGTAACTATTGATGAAACAAGTAGACAAGAATTAAAGGAAGAAGAAAATAAATCAATGGAACAACTTTACGAAGAAGAAGAAGAATATGAAAAAGAAGTAGAAGGGGAAGGTGAAGAGGATCCGATAGAAAAAGAAGAGCAAGTTCAACAAGTGCCTCCAAAGACACCTAGAAGATGAGTACAGAAGAATCATCCTTCAGATCAAATTATCAGAAACAAAGATGTAGGAGTTGATACTAGAAGAAGAATCCATTCACCAAAACAAACACACCTAGCACTCTAATCTACGATTGAACCAACCTGTTTTGAAGAGGTGAACAAGGATGAATTTTGGAATAAGGCCACGAATGAATAATTGGATCAAATAGAGAAAAATGAAACTTGGGAATTGGTTCCAAGACCAAAGGATAAGAATGTGATCGGCACAAAGTGGGTATATAGGAATAAATTGAATGAAGATGGACATGTTACAAAGAACAAAGATAGATTGGTATGTAAAGGATATGCACAGGTTGAAGGAATTGACTTTGAAGAAATCTGATTGCTTTTAGCTTATGCATGCTCCAAAAATATTAAAGTGTATCAGATGGATGTAAAATCATGTTTTCTGAATGGGTTACTTGAAGAAGAAGTCTACATTGAACAACCAGAAGGATTTCAGTTGTCAGAGAATGCATATTATGTGTGTAAATTAAAGAAGGCCTTGTATGGTATAAAACAAGCTCCTAGAGCATGGTACTCTAGACTAGATAAATATCTACAACATGCAGGGTTCAGAAAAGGAAGTGTAGACAACAATCTCTACATCAAGGTAACTCAATATAGCATTTTATTAATTGAAGTTTATGTTGATGATATTATTTTTGGAAGTACTGATGATAGGTTAATCCAAAAATTTGCAAAGGACATGCAGAATGAATTTGAAATGTCATTACCTAGAGAACTAACCTTGTTTATGGGTCTTCAGATACATCAACGCAACCAAGGAATTTTTATTTCTCAAACCAAGTATATCAGAGAAATGTTAAAGAGGTTTGTAATGGAATATTGCAAACCAGTTATCACTCCCATGCAAACCAGTTGCAAGTTGAGAAAATATGATGATTCAAAGTCTACAGATCAGAGGAAATATAGGTCAATGATTGGTAGCCTGCTATATGTGACAACATCCAAACCAGATGTAATGTAGGCAGTTGGACAGGTGGCATGATTTCAAGCATCACCAAAGGAATAACATGTATTAGCAGTGAAGAGGATGTTCAGATATCTCAAAGGAACATAAGAGTTTGGATTATGGTATCCAAAAGGAAAGGATCTATCACTTATTGCCTACACAGATGCAAATTGGGTAGGTTGCATTAATGATCGATGAAGCACCAGTGGAGCAGCGTTCTACTTGGGTGAGTGTTTAGTATCATGGCTAAGTAGGAAAAAATCATTAGTATCTTTATCTACAGTCGAGGCAGAGTATATTGCAGCAACAACATGTTGTACACAGGTTCTATGGATGAAACAAACTCTGACAGATATACAAGTTGAGTATGATGAGCCCATTCCAATCTATTTTGATAATAAAAGTGTCATCAGTATCTCAAAGAACCCAGTGATGCACTCCAAGACAAAGAACATTCCAATAAAGTATCACTTTCTACGGGAACAGGTTGCAAAAAAGAACATTAGAGTTGAATATGTGGGCACAAAAGAACAAGTGGAAAACATCTTTACAAAACTTCTTCCATGGGAAGCCTTCGAGTATCTTCGCTGGAAACTTGGAGTTATTTCTACTCCAAAATGAATTCTTTTGAATGATTATATTATATGTCTTATATGTACATGAGGAACCACCATAAAGAGGAAATTTTAGGTTGGGAGATCAGACGAGTCAACTAGGGGGAGAAGCCCCAAATGGAAAGATGTGTTTCCCATTGATGACAAAGGGGGAGAGATTTATCAGATGCAAAGGACATAGGCATGGTTCCAAGGGGAGTGTTGGTCACAGAGATGCAGGCATGGTTCCAGGGGGAACATGAGTGATATGATTTCAATATTGCATCAGAGTGTTTCCATCAATGCCAAAGGGGGAGATTTTTTATTAATTAGGTTGGTTGTCATTGATGTCAACCTTGAATAAAGTCTGGTAGCGAATTCTGGTAGCACAAAGGTTTGGGTAATGGACCCAAGTTTGTTTGATGTTTAATGGTATGTGTTTTGATATATTTGCAAGTAAGACTATTCTATATGGATAGTACATGTCATTCCATTTCCGGTGGTATGTGGAACGTCACATAACTCCTCATAGTTTGAGAGTTATGTCCTTATGAAGTTGAAGGACCCTCATATGATTGGCTTGAAACCCCAAAAGGTCAAAGAAGTCAAAGTGATTGCAAAGAAGAAATTGTTTAAATAATAAAGTGAAGTGAAAAAGTCAAAGAGGATTATTTAACTAATAAATTGAAGTGACAAAGTCAAAGAGGATTATTTAAATAATAAAGTGAAGTGACAAAGTCAAGGAGGATTATTTAAATAATAAAGTAAACGGAGAACTTTCTAATTATGGAAAGTGGTTATAAGAATGTTAACCCTAAAATAAGAAAAATGGGTTAAGTGGTCAAGTGGCTATTGGATACATGGACAAGTGGAAAATTGGGCAAATTTGGACATAGGTGACTATGTGGACAAAGTGGCTATGTGGACAAAGTGGCTTAGAAGATGCTTCTAAGGAAGCTACTTGGAGAGTATAAATAAGAGGCAAGGCTCTCTCATTTTAATCACACTTGAGCATATTGAATATCTACAGGTGACTTAGGTAAACAAAGGATATCTAAGCCAAATTTCAGAGGGAAGGTGAAGTAAAGAAGGCCGAAATTCAAGGGAGGATAAATTATTTTGATGATGCTTTCTAAGGTATGTTATTGATAGGTCATCTCACCATTTTCGCAATAACGTTTTTTCTAGAATGATTCAGACAGTGAAATTGGGATTTCATTGAGAAAACATATCCAATTATTTTTGTTACAAATTTCATATTGTGGGTTGTTGTATTTTTGGAGTTACACTCCGTGGAAAATAGGGTTTATGGCTAGTCCTGAAACTAGTCTAAAACAAGTGTTTTGGGTAAAAACATTATAACTTCTTCATAACAGATCCAAATTTAGTAAGACCAAATGTGTTAGTTAGAGTACAGTTTGTATTATTCTTTGTACAATTTTTATATCCATACAACAAATATTTCGTGCGAGGCACGCTCTACAAGTTCGCTCTCCAGAATAAGCCAGAATTCAACAAGGTATGTCATTTTTTATATAACTCCTTTTCTAAGAGGTTCCAAGTAGTGACACCTAGAGGAATTTCATAAAAAACACTAAAGAAATTTGTGTACTATTTTAAGATCTTTATTCATTACAGGTACATAGTTATGATTATTTCAAGTTAGGGTTGTTGACTAATCCAAAACTAGTCATGTGAGAATATAGTAAAGTTTGATGAAATTGATAGTCTCTTGTTGTTAAAGTTAAGGAAGGTTTGTAGGTATGTGATCATATACACCAGGTCTATTATAGAGTTACAAATCAGATTTGGATGATGAAATTGATGAGGTATTTTGGTTGAGATTGAGGTACATGTTGGTGCATGGTTGATGCACTTGTTTATGGTACAGGTTGATACATGGTTGATGCATGGTTCAAGTTATTGGTACAGGTTGTTTGGGGAAGGTTTATTGGTACAGGTTTACAACAATATATATCACAATGATAGTGTGACAGTGGTTCCATCATTCTACTTATACATCAGGGTGGTTGGACGGGGAAAGGACATGTGGTTGTAGCCACCTTCTAGTTGTAGTCGGAGAACATAGGGGGTTGTAGCCTCCTTCTACTTGTAGCCATAGAATTGGGGATTCAGAGCTTCCCTCAGGTTGTAGCCTGAGAAACTAGGGGGTTGGAGCCTCCTTCTAGTTGCAGCTGGAAAACAAAGGAAGTTGGTGCTTCCAATGAATGTAATTCTTCAAGACATGTAAGAAAAATCATTCTATGGTTTTCTCCCGCTTTGGGTTTCCACATAAAAACACGGGTATATTGTGTATGTGTATGATTGTTCATTTTTTCATTGTTTATTTACTTTGAAAATATTGGATGATAATGTTACATTGATATAACACTTGCATTATATGGTTAAAAAGGATTAGATTTCTCTATTATTGATTCATCCCCCCTCTCAATAATCCAATAGGAATCAAACGGGACATATGTACCTTTGTGATTGAATGTGATACTTTCCAATGCAATAAGGGTGAAATTGTCAAAAATATAGGCACACTCCAACCTTTCCCTATTCCACCTACTATATGGACAGATATTTCTATGGAATTCATAGTCAGATTACCCAAATCATACAATAAATCAATCATCATGGTTGTTGTCAATAACCTTTCCAAATATGTTCACTTATGTCCACTCCAACACTCATTCACCACATCCAAAATGGATCAAATTTTCATGGATAATATCTTCAAACTCCATGGCATGCCTCACTCTATTGTCTCTGACTGTGATCCAAATTTCACCAACAATTTTTGGAAAGAATTGTTCAAACTCCAAGGAACCCACCTGCATCTCAACATGGACTATCTGTTAGAATATAGAAGATGGTGTGCTCTTTTTACCATTGACGATACTTTCGTCACCCAACCATAGGCCGAAGCCTCCCTCCAAACACCTTAACCTTGACTGAGAAATTCCTCCGAAAGAAAACCCTAGGCTAGATATCCAAACAAAGGGTAGTGCACCTCTCTCCAAGTATAGCGCAACACAAAAGACTGATCAGATAGTCACAAACCCTAGCCAAGAGATATTCAAGCCAAAACTGAGATCTTGTTGCTGTTGCAGCTGCACCAGCTCTTCCTCCAAACCCGTGCACAAGACTGCAACTGCAGTGTGCACCAAACTGCAGAACTGCAATTCTGAGATGTGACAAATGAGAACTGGCGCCCTATATTTATAGTGGTTCTACCAGTTTTGTTGGGGCCGACTTCTCCTTCTGGATAAGTGTCTGTTCAGTATATTATTATAATTTCTGGCCAACTTCTTCTCTTGGAGGCTAATAGCCTAATATAAATTGTCTTCTTGAGACGACAAGGCTTCTAGGGTTATTAGCCAACTCATTAGGGTTTCTCTTGCTTCCTAGAGTCTTATATTCTTGTCAGGTTCACATGTGGAGGTAAATACCTCCCGCAGCTACCATAATATTAACACTCCCTCCTAGCTAGAGAGGTATTTATAGGTAATGGACTTGAGCACAAAATATACCATTTACCCGGTAGCATCAATATAGTCATCTAGACTATTTCATGACTAGATCATGAGCATCACCATCATCATCAGCTGCATCATTTCTCGAAACCATACTCCTTCTGAGTAGTTAGATATGATGTTGGATAAGTCACTCTCACCATAGAGTGATACAAGAGGAGTAAAATATCTGAACTGTTTTTCGTCTGGAAAATCTATGTTCATCATTCATCTGAATGATCATTATCTCCAATAAACTGCTGATAGTCTTCAAGGAAATTAGAACGAGGATAGAACACACCTGTGTCTATTCATAGTAGTACATAACTACAATCCAATGGTTCACTACCACATCAAGTAATACACAAGTACTTGATCAACAACGTATGGTTGTGAACGATGAAACATATTCACCACAGTAGTCCTCATCTACTGTCATATAGTCTTCATAACAAACATATGAGAGCATCCTAGATAGAAACAATGTTATGATAAAAATTGTATCATCTGGGCCAATCTTTCACTCACATCTATGAGATCTGAAAGAATGTCTGCCACCACAGTAGTCTTCATCTGCATAGAAACAATGTTATGATAAAAACTAAATCAACTGGGCCAATCTTTCACTCACATCTTTGAGATCTGAAAGAGTTTCTACCCTCAGTATAGAATATCAATAATAATCATCTGGGCCAATCTTTCACTCACGTCTGTGAGATCTGAAAGAATGTCTGCCCTCAATATAGAATATCAACAATGGGATATCTTCCCCATTCTTCTCAACCAAGGAAGAAGGATTATTTCTGATTTCTGAGCCTAGACCATTTCTCACCCTGGGCCATTCCTCCGACACTAAACAAAGTGTAACTTGGAGAGAATGATTCTGCCCTCGAGAAATGTTTGGACCATTCCTTACTCTGGGCCATTCCTCCGACAC